>OX596076.1:27060619-27363119 GCA_951394005.1 Protophormia terraenovae
TAAATATTGAAAAAACTTTTCGCCGGCGTTCACTTTACCAGTGTTGCCATCATGTTTTCGGTTAAGGACCTTCTACTTCAATTATTATTTATTTTAAATGGAAATCACTTTCATATTTCTGGTTTTCAGAATAAATCCGACGGAATGTCAATGCCTAAATTTGTCCAATTGTTGTTTGATCCATAAGTCTTGCATGAAATAAAAAAAATCATATTTTTGTAATGTAACCACATTTTTGTCAAACGAATCGTGTGGTCTAAAGCATTTGTTTTGATGGAAAATTGGGTCATATCTGCAAAAATTTTCCACGAAGGGAACAAGTTCACCTTATTACACTCCAATTTACTCTAATTCGTGAAAAGGCTAGAATACGTCAGCGCAACTATTGCAAGTACAGAGAAAAATCCCAAACCCATTGAAGATTTAATTTAATTCAATTTATTTATTCAGCATAGTAATACAAAGCCTTCAAGGCCCAAATATAAATATGTATTACACAGTAATAATCCTGAGTTATGTAAATATAGCTTACATACTAATATAAAATAATCTTAAAAAATTATTTAACAAAAGGAAAAAAAAATAAATTAATCAATTAACATTTCATAGAAAAAAAATTAATTTAAAATTCATAGAAATGTCTTCGGCTCCCCAGCCATAAAATTTTAAATGGTAGGCAATAATATTAGTAACTAAAAAAAAAAAATTTCCATATAGCAGTAATTCTTACAAAAATAAAAAAAAAGAAGTAGCTATATTAGGGGTAATCAAATACTATGAGCTAAAAAAGCCAGAAGTTTAAGACGAAAAACATTGTTGGAGTGAGAAAAAATACGAAGTTCATAGGGCAAGTAATTCCAACAGCGTGCAATCCTCATAACAAATGATCTTTCAAAAGATAATCTAAAAATTCTCGGAATATAAATTTGAGGATTCCTGGAGGAACGTAAAAATATAAATTTATTACACAAGTTAGAAGGATAACTGTTTTTAATTATATTATAAAACAAAGCCAAGTTACGATATTTGACGAAATTTTTAAAAGAGCAACCAAGAAATTTTTGAACATAAGCAGAAATATGACACCAACGTCTTATGTTATAAACAAATCTAACAATGGTATTACCAATACATTTCAATCTATTAATAGAGAAAGCAGAACATCCAGATATTACTTCGAGACAATATAAGACCTGTGGCATAAGTAGAGCATGAGCTAATCTTCGTCTAACACGAAAAGGTAAATACATGTTAGTCGAATAAATTCTTCTAAGTGCACACCACACCTTTCCTGATATGAGGTCAATATGACAACCAAACGAAAGTCCACTGTCGAGAACCAAACCCAAGCACTTGTGCTGACAAACAATTTCAATAGCAACATTATTAAGACAAAAATTCATATTAGTAGAGTAGTTATCACTAGGGCCAAACATGATCGCCTTAGTCTTACATGGATTAATATTAAGAGAATTATTAAAAGACCACTGCAAAACACGTCCAAGACAATCGTTCACATTAGTTTCAAAGTTCAAACTAGAAGAAATATCACCATTAAAAAGTAAAAAAATATCATCAGCATACAAGAATGTGCCACAAGTAACAGAATTAGTGTAAGTATACAAATCATTTACATATAGAATAAATAAAAGAGGCCCCAATACAGAACCTTGAGGGACACCAGCATTAATATTAAGCAAACAAGATTTTCTTCCTCTAAAGTCAACGAACTGTGATCTGCCAATCAAGTACGACATTATTAATTTGCAAGCTGAATTCGAAAATTGAAATTGATCTTTAAGTTTCCTGATCATTGTCGAATGACATATCGTATTAAAAGCTCTAGAAAGATCTAGTGAAACTAATGCACTCAATTTACCAACATTCATATTCTCCCTAATGGAATCAGTAAGGCTAAGTAACAAAGATGTTGTACTATAACCCTTACGAAATGCATACTGGGACTCATAAATTTTATCATTTGCAGATTGCACTATTTGATCCTTTATGAGGTGCTCAACAATTTTAGATATTGCTGGAAGTATAGAAATGGGTCTTAAATCATTCAAGTCATTAATAACCTTAGATTTAGGAATGGGTACAGTACGGGCAGTTTTCCAGAATTCAGGAAATACTGATGACATAAAAACAGAGTTAATTATGCTTAATAATAAGTCTGAAACATGAGGAAAAAAAATAATCTTAATAAATTTAATGGGAATGTTGTCAATACCAATTGAACCAGATTTGATTTTATTAAGTGGCCCTAATAACTCAATCTCATCAACACATCTAAAAAAGAAACTATTCATAGAACTTTCTAAACCATCAAAATCGATATCAGAAGGATCATCAGAAGCAGAATCGCCAACAAAAAAGTTGTTCAGAACATCCACATCACCATCCCAAACAAAGTCATTTTTATCATTAGCACATCCAAAATTTCGCAACACCTTCCATAAGCACGATGAATCTAACCCCCAAAACAATCTTGAAAAATACTTTCTCTTTTCTCTCCGTATGACACTCTTTGCCTTGTTACGAAGTTTACAATATAGCCGCCAATTTTCCTCACAACGATTACGTCGATATTCAGCAAAAGCCATATCCCTTAGCGATCTAGCAAATAGAATATCACTGGAATCCATCCACGCAGCACTATTACAATGTATCCTTTTCCTAACAACAGGGACATATTGAAAAAGGCAAGAAAGAAGAGAGGAAAAAATATAAACTTTATCATTAACGTCAACGGTATTAAAAAATAGATCATAATCGAAGTTAGATAAGCTAGAAAAGAAATTATTCCAATCAATACTATTATAATCTCGGTATTCTACAAAATCATGTGGCTTACTAGAGTCAAAAACAAAGGAAGCCAGAATAAGGGCATGGTCAGACAATGATGGACATTGCACCTGATCATAGAAATTAATTATAGACATATCACTAACCAAAAAATAATCCAACAATGATGTAGAGTTATTAGCTATATCATAGTGAGTGGGCTTAGAATTATGTACAATAGATAGATTAAGTCTTACACATAGCGATCTCATAATATTTGATTTAGACAAATTAAATAAATTGCAATTAAAGTCACCTACAATAACTATATTCGAGTATCTTGAGAAAATACCGAGATGACGCTCTTCAAACAAAGACAGATTACCATTTGGCAGGTAGACCACACCAAATAAAACCTTCACCTTATCAAAATATGTCTCAATAAATAGAGATTCACAACTACCAGGTACACACACTTTTAAGACCAATCTAAATTTATGCTTTTTGGAGACAAATATACCAACACCACCACCCCTGGAAGGTCGATCATTCCTACAAAATACATAGCCTGAAACACCAACAGAACGATCAGAAATATTTTCATCAAGCCAAGTCTCTGAAACTGCAAAAAAATCGAACATGTCATCTTTTAGAATAGTACTAATCTCATCAAGTTTAATAGAATGTACAGAGGGTCTCAAACTCCGGCAATTTAGGTGACCAGCTTTAAATTTGTTATGATTACCATGAAGAATAGTTTTCAAGTAAGAGTTACCACTAATTATAGGACCCAAATTGTCACTAAAAGACATCAAAAATTGTAAAAGAGCCTACAGCGGGGAACCAAAACAAGTAAAATGAATATAATAAAACACACATCAAATAAAAAATCATTTGAATTCATGGTATTTATCAACTAGTTATAAAAATATAAAAAAATGAGATCAACAAGAAAAAAATTAAAGACAAAAGCAAATGGAGAATAAGAACTAGACTGCTGGATCCAATAATAAAAAAGTTGTCTATAAATTCACTATATGTTCAAGCAGCCTAATTCTAGGAAATAATAAAGCTTAAAAGTATGATTATATATCACATCATCAGTCCAATATAGTAGGTACAACTCCAACTTTAAGTAACTCAGCACAGCCTTTAGCATCATATTCATGAGACGTAAGATCAGGAAAAGTAAGCACAGCAATTGGCTTTACGGCATTAATAAGTTTGTACTTAGTTATCATCTTACTCTGACGCAACTTCAAGCACAAGCCATTTAGTTTACCAGCAGCAGGGGAGTAATGTTCATTTAGAAACACTCGACGATTAAGCAAAGTGGTAGGAATTCTTGTATCTGTTACAAAATCAGGCGCTTTAAGTGGTTGAGATTTAATGGTTTTAAAATATTCGTTCATAATCCTGTCCCGCACAAAAACACTGTTAAATTTAACAAGTATAGATTTTTTATTATTAATATAGCAAGCCTGGTTTATATCTTAAAGGGTTATTTGAATTTCATAGAAAGAGGCCAAATCTGTAATAGTATCAGTAAGACTTTTAAGACAATCAGGCAGGCCACCAATAACAATATCACATCGATTAAATTTTTTATAAAGTGCATTATTCTCAGCTTCCAACGTAGATATTTTACTTGCGGTGTCTAATTCAACTCGCTTAATTGATTTATTACAGTCAACAATGTCTGACTTTAGTTCCTTGACACATGAAGACAATTCTTTTTTAAATTCCAAAACAGCATCATTAAATGACTGTTTAATGAAGTCCCGGTCATCGTTCCCCTTCGAGATAAAGTCATCAAACTTAGCACTTAAGTTGTCAAATTTTGTATTTAAGTTAGAAATATCTCCACGAATACCGCCAGTCGAAATATTAGTTTTACATGGCGCACAAATAAAAGACATTGATGCAAATTCATTTATTTTGGCCATGTCATCATCTGATAAACCAGCACAAGATGCATGCACCCATAACGAACAAACATCACACAAAATACTTGATTGACTTCCAATACCAAGTTTGCATACCCCACATTTGTGAACTCTTTTACCTGGTGCCATTGCCAACAATAAAATAATTCCAAGTTTATGTTTGTTTTTATATGTATATTGGAAATACTTATAAATGGCGCAATGAAATTTGGCAACAGGAAAATAGCAGCAGCAACAACAAACCAGCAGCAAAAAGCAGCAACAGGATAGAATAAATTTTACGCAGAAAAAAACGCAGCAAATAAATTAAAAACTTTATAGTTCAAGACAATTATTGTCATAAAGTTTATCAAAAATATTAAAAACACAAGTAAAAGACAACTTTTTTCTTGTAAAAACTTTTAGAAATAAAAAATAACCAGCTGACAAATAAAAACACGTCTACTCAGGCATAGCGTTGCCAGATCAAGATGTATTTTTATGAAAATATGGAAAATTCTTTCACAGAATTAAAGGTGAAAATTCTTTCACATTACTATTAAAAGTGGATTAAATTACATTATTTTATATAAAAACGGTATAACACTAGCCTATTAAAGGATTTTTGACATTTTATTTAAATAAATCTCATAGGCAGATTTGCAATACGTTTGAGATTTCTCTATGCGGAGGTAATGTTTCAACTGGCGTTTCTTTGCACCCACGAAGATTCTATGGAGTATTTAGATAATGAACTAGTTCCTTATGTAGACAATTTTCGCAGATATGAGCCAATTTTCAACCAAAAGAACGCTCCAGTCCATAAAATTCAAACATCAAAAATTTACACACATTACAATAATATAATATTTTTGAATCGCCCACTTAATTTTCGCATTAAAACCCAATTGGAAATATTTAGGGATTATTATATTGATTAATTTTTAATAACAAAAAAAAAAATATACAGTACATATATTCAGATCACTTTGCATATGATAAACAAAAAAAAATATGATAAATATCACAAAAAAATACACATAAAATTAAGAGGAACATTTTTTTTTAACAAAGAGGTAAATCAAATTTTATACAACAAAGCTTTTTCTTTAAGATTTCTTAACACCCGTATCAGAGAACAGAAAGAGACCATTCACGTTTACTGACCATTCGCAAATTCATTGCTTTTGCATTGCTTTTACTCGACAATAATAAAAATGTGCATTGTAGTTTGTTTATTCATTCCTTATTACTGTGCTTTTTTACAATCTCTTTTTGTTAAGCCATTATACATCAAGCAACGAAATAATTCAATGCCACATGAAAAAACTAAAAACATTCACACCATTCGTCCAGTATTCGTTGCTTTCAGAGTATGAAAACAAACAAAACCTTTCTATGTGTTCAAGAGCAAAAACAATACAAAACCAAACGAGAACATCTTTTTTGTTGTTTTGGTTTTTCTTTTACTCACTACAAAGTTTATTTTTATGATTTGTAGACAGTAAACTTTACTAAAGATTTGATATTTTGGCAAAGAAAAATATAAAAAAAATGAACTCTGAAAATTTGTTACGTTAATTCTTTGTTAATAAAACTTATTCAATCAGCATTGAAACCATTCACACCAATCGTTAAGTATTCGTTGTTTTTAAGAGTATTCGTTTACATTTGTAGAAGACATGCAATGCATGCATCATTTTTCATTACACTCCGTTTTTGTGAATAATGTCATGTATTGCTTTACGGAATTGATTTATATTGTCAACATGAGGTTCGTTTTTTCTGATTGTATTCAAAATCAAAAATTAACCAATCAACCCGTTCTCTGACCCGTATCTCATTTTGGTCGACCATCTCATTTTCAGCCCATATCAAAGCCTTATCGGGAGCTTCTACAGCTTCCTTTGGGTTAATTTTAATTTGAGGCTGATATATGATAGAATCGTCATCGTCGGTGTCTTCTGGAATTTCCACATGATCTACCTCTGTGCAGTTTTCTTCAGGATTGTTGTTCCAGTCTTCAATAGTGGAAAGGGTCGCTTCAATCTACAATAATAAAATGAATTTGGTTAATTTAAATTCTTAACAAGCGCAAATATATTCGGCCCGGCCGAATCTATATACCAACCATTCACTTTTTCAAATTTTGCGTTATATGGAAGGGGGCGGTAAAGTGGGCGGACCACGCCCATTTTTGGTTTCCGAGTTTACATTGGTCCTTGAACTATTTGAACACAATTTCGTTGATTTTCACCTTATATGGGAGTTGTGCGGACCACGCCCATTTTTGTTTTCCAAGTTTATATCGACCCCCGAACTATACGTATAAAATTTCTTTGTCGTACGTGCTTTTATTGAAGAAATATCAGCAGAAAAGTATTTAACGGACACCCTGTGTTTCTAGTTTTTAGCTCATAACTTTTTTGTTTATAAACCGATTTGGCTCATTTTCAATACCAAATAAACCTTATATAATATAAATATTTGTGCCAAATTTCGTTTCCCTACGTTGCCCCGTTCGAGTATAAAAAATACGGAAACCTATAATAAAACAAACCTGAGGATTTAGCGCCAGAAGAAGTCTAATAGCAGTTTCTTCTAGCTGCCTTATTTCTGGCTTAGAAATTCTCTCTCTTAGAACACTTAAAGGAATATTTTCATCGGGGTCATCTTGGTCTGAAACTAAATTTAAAATGTTTTTCCAGCCTTTGTTTAAAATTTCTTGTGAAATTCGACTCCATGCTGAGTTTAAAAGATTAATTGGATCTTTTAAAGATAACATCTTAATAGTATCTAACAGATCTATTTGCTTTTCAGCGATTAATGTCAAAAGGCTGTTTCTGTAATATAATTTTGTAATTTTAAATATATTTTGGTCCATTGGCTGAATTAATGACGTGACATTGGGTGGCAAAAACATCAAATGGATCCGTCTTTTGAAATTAATTGCGATTCAGGGGAATGTGAAGGGGCATTTTCAATTAATAGAAGGGCTTTTACGGGTAGCTTCTTTTTTGGTCAAGAACTCAGTAACCTAAAGCAAAATTTGTTTTTAATTTATCAGTTCATAATTTTTTTAAAATTATATGTACCTCCTTAACAAAGCATTGATGAAACCAATCGTAAAAAATAGTACTTGTCATCCATGCTGACAGAGAATTTTTAATTCACTGGACATGAAAAATAGTTGAAGCATCGAGGATTCTTAGATTTTCCAATTACCAGTAGTTTAAGCACTTTTCGCCAATGATGATACGTATGTTTTATCTAGCAGCTGCTTCCAGTACAAACCCGACTCGTCTTCATTATAAAGTTGGTCTTCACATAGAGAGAGTTCTTCCATTTTTGCTCTTAATTTTTCTTTAAACGGGTCAACAAGTTGTGCTTGAGCAGAAAGCTTTTCTCCGGAAATTTTCAAAAGGCGAACACCAAACCGCTGCATAAATTTTTGGAGCCATCCATTGCTGGCATTAAAACCACGATCACTTTCTTTGATTTGTTGGTGAATTTCCAAAGCTTTCGCTTTTAGCATCAATCCGCTTACTGGCAATTTTTTGTTTCGCATGCTAAGGAACCATTTATAAAGGGTTTTTTCCATTTTCGGAAGTTCAGAAGCACGTAATGTTTTCGTTTCCCGGTTCCATAAAGAGTATTATTTACACGATTTGTTAATTCCCGATTTTTCTCTTTAATGGAACAAACGGTTGACTTAGCAATACTATATTTTCTTGTCAAACCACTGACACTGTAACCCTTTTGCAATAATTCAAGAATATACAATTTATCTTTTAAAGATAACACTTTCGGTTTTTTTTAATGACATTTTTCACTTTCACGAATAAAACACTTTCAACATTTACGTAACAGGTCAATGAGTACATACACATACAATAAGAAAAAAGATCGTTGTAACATCATCAAACAAGTGAACACTTGATTTGGGGATTTGCCAAATTAAAATTACAGGTTTAAAAAGTAACGAAAATCTAAAAAAAGTGTTCACGTTTTAGAGCTTTCGAATTGTGTTCACGTTTTAGAATAGTCTGTGTAAAAAAAAAATTCACGTTTCTGAGACGTTCACCCTTTCGAGTGTTCACGTTTTCGCGAGTTGACTGTATTTTCAACTTTTGTCATCAAGAAAGTCGAATAATCGACAATTTTCAAATCAAAAAGTCGATTTCGACTTTTCGGCTTTTTACAACAAAAAGTCGATTGTACGATTATTAGAAAGTCGATTTGATAAACCCTAGTTTTTAAGTCCGAGATTAAATCTTCTAGTATTGCCATATTGAACGGAAATTATTTATAAATAAAATATGGTAGTTTGTACAAAAATCATATGTTGTTATCAACACAACTGGATGTTTCAAATAAGAAGAAGAAAATTTAAAGTATTTTTTAATTGTTATTTATGAAAACTTGGATTATTAAATTATATTTTAAGAGCAATGTGTAATAATTTCAGCGTTTGGTGATCTTTACAAAAGAATTTTCCAAAAGTTAAAAAAAAAATACAACCACTCGCTGTCATTGATAAATTTCCAAATTATTGGAGTTTTGTATGTTTCTTTTAATTTATAAATGCATACTTTGTCGTTACAATCTGTTTGTATGGATAAGTTTAAACCCCTTACATTGGACGCTTATGCTAACAAATAAAGCGAGATGATCGACAACTCAAAAACAACATTCGACGATTAAATTTAATTTAATCACTAATCTTTAAGTGAAAAACTGGCCTTAAATGATTTGATATAAACGATAGTACTGATATCGATATATTTTAGTGATAACGGTACTTTTGTAAAAAAAAGTCAATATATAAAATAAAAAAATGTCATAATGTCTCACCATGGATTAATGATTTTGCACATTTTATATATCAATCGAAAGGACTTTTCTAGATCTATTGTTCATATTGATTAAAGGAGAAAGGATAAAATTGCATTTTAAAACAAAATTTGCTTTTGCCGAAAAAAAAAAAAATTGTTTAAAAACCAAAAGTTCTGGCGATCTTGATTAGCTCCGCAAAAAGTGACAAAATAATAGCACAAATAAACAACACATTCAGGAAAAATTTCATATCGATCTTAGCAAAGTATTCCTGGTACTGCTTGTGTATCACTAATCTTGCACAAAATATTGATTCGGAAGTTATTCAAAATTACCAATAGGTAATGAGGAGGCACAGGAAACTATAAACAAAATATTTAATCAAACAATTGAAAAGAACGCAAGAACTATAAGCATTACATTTATTTTTCTCATAAATATGCTCGATATTTATTTCGACCCATTTTTATTATTTATTAAGATTTAAAAATATATTGAATAAATAACATGTATATTAATTTTTACGTTTTATTTATCCGATCAATTCAATGGTGGTTCATTCCGAGCTAGAGATCAAATTCGTTGTCGGCGGCGCTGACATCTTTTACAAAGATTGTCCAAATACTCGTTTTTTTAATCTTCCCAAGCATGTTAAGATTGGTACATGCCTTTGAATTCCCGCAACATCCGCTTCCTCGGAACAGGCTTTTTCTGTTGCTGGTTCTTGCATAATTGAAAAAAGAAGTAAACTCAATCTTTCTACTGTAAAGAAAAAACGTTTTATTCACGATAACATTAAAGTGGTTATCATTTTTATTTATGCCATTTACATCAAACAAAAACTAGTAGGATTTCACCTTATATTTATTTGTTACTCTTACTGAAGCGTTGGATTGCTGGCCTGTCGCTTTGTTACGTCGAGTCTATATTAGAGAAATTTCTATCAAGACAGACGTCAAATTTTTGCTTGAGTTGCAGATAATTTTTTATCTCTGTCAATTACTTTGAGTCTACATTAGACAAATTTTTATCAAGACAAACGTCAAAATTTTATCAAGATAAAGATTTGTCTAATGTAGACTGAATTTGTCAGTATTATTGCAGCGTTAAAAGAAAATTGTCAACGCTCGAGCTCTGACAACGTTGTCTTGATAATGCTTAGTAAAAGACGCCATCTTGATTGTTGTTGGTACTTTTTGCATGGTTTATTATGCTGTGAATAAATAAGAAGTGCGAAAATTTAAACAGTAAAATATAAGCCTAAAAATATTATTTGATAAAAAAAATGATATGAGTAACAAACGTGTTCAAACATCAAAAGAAGTTAGAGAGTTGATAATCAAACATTATCAAAATGGTATGTCTATCCGTGAAATTGGTGTGGCTGTCCATAGAAGCCGTTCTACAGTACACGACATCATTGAGCGATTTCAATCTACCAATTCAGTTGAAAATAAGTCCAAACCCGGACAGCCAAAAAAGTTTAGTCCTTCTGATAAACGATGAATTGTGAATTGTCCATAAATCAACGTCAACCCCGAAACTGTCCGAAATGTTCTGCATAGACACAATTTCCATGGTAGTGTTTCACGTAAAAACCCGTTTATAAACCACATTAATCGGAGTAAGAGACTGAAGTTTGTTTCTGAACATAAAAACCACGAGTTTTCCTACTGGAGCACTATGTTATTTACTGACGAAAACAAATTTAATGTTTTTCGTTCAGATGGACAGGCAAGACAGAAAGCCCATTGAAGAACTTAAGTCTTGCAATGTTTGTCCTACAATAAAGCACGGAGCGGGAAGTGTAATGGTTTGGTGCTGTATGTCAGCCGCGGGCCCCGGTTAGTTGGTTTTATTGATGGAATAATGGACCAACACAAGTATATTTAAATTTTTAAAGAAAATTTGGCAGCTAGCGTACAAAAATGGCACATTTCCGAAAATATTAATTTGTATAATTACCCTAATGTTATGGAAACGCCGCCACAGTCTCCAGATATTAATGTAATAGAGAATCTATGGTCCTATCTGGAAAATAAATTGAAGTCTCGTACAATTTTCAACGGAGTTAAAGACTGCGCTTAAAGAGGAACAGGAACCTATTGATCCCGATTACTGCAAAAAACTTATTGAACCTGTTCCAAAGCAATTAGTAGCAATTCGCAAAAAAAGGACTACCAACGAAATATTAAATTTAGAAACAAATCTGATTTAAAATATTGAAGTGTCCGATTATTAATTTGATCTCATTTTTTATAAAATTAATGAATTATTTCTTGTTACTTTTTGTGTAGATTTTTTTTTTATTTTTTATTTATTCATTGTAATATGAATTAAATTTAAAATAATATATATATATATATATATATATACTTATATAAAATTAAAAATCTATTTATACAAAATAAACAATTCAATTATGTCAAATCATATCAATGGTTCCCCAACTGAAGATTATTGTAAATTACAAAAATACTGAAACAAAATGATCCTAACAATGATTTAAAATAAGAATAACAAGAATAATTTAAAAGGGAGAGAAAAAAATTTATAATTCAAACTAATTGAAAAGGATGGCCATAAGTTTAAGGCGAAAGGCATTATTGGAGTGGGAGAAAACTCTTAGTTCCACCTACCTAGCAATTCTCACAATGAAAGATCTTTCATGCAATGAAATGTTAATTCTAGGAATTAAAATCTGAGGGATCCTAGAAGAACGAGTAAATACAAATTTGGAACAAAGTATATAGGCAACCCCCTTTTCATAACCTTGTAAAAAAAAGTAAGCTACGATAGCGTCAAAAATTTTGAAAAGAACATCCAAGAAAACGTTTAAAATATTCTGAAATATGTTCTCTCATCCGTACATTAAAAACAAATCTCACAATCATATTAAAAAATTCTATTCAATTTAGATAAAATATAAGAAAAAGTCCCTGATACAATTTCAAGACCATATAGAACAGTTGACATTAAAAGAGAATGAGCAAGGCGACATCTCATTTGAAAAGGTAAGTAAATACCAGCTGAATAGAGTCTACGCAAATTACAGGAAATTGTGCAAAGTAAATAATCAATATGACACCCAAAAGTTAAAAATCTGTCAATATAAATTCCAAGACATTTTAACTTATCAACAAAGGTAATAGCAGTTCCATTAATTGATATAGTCAAATTAGAATCAAACTCCTTAGCAACTCCAAACGCAAGAGCCTTCGTTTTAGTTGAGTTAATAGACAGAGAATTTAGAGAAATCTAAGAAAAAAGCGTTCAAGAATAGAATTGATATCAAAAGAGAGTCCCTTAAAATCACCTTTACTATCACTAAACAAAAGCATCACGTCATCAGCAAATAAAAATGATCTAGAATGTATAGAATCAACGTAAGCAGGTAAGTCATTCACATATAAAATGAAAAGAAGTGGCCCCAACACCGAGCCCTGAGGTACTACAGAAGCAAGGGGAAGCATATTGGAATATTTACCATTAAGATCAACAAATTGATATCGGCCGGAAAAATAAGATAAAATTAATTTACAACCAGTATAGGAAAAGCAAAACGAATCCCTTAATTTACATATTAAAGTGGAAAAATTAATTGAGTTAAAAGCCTTCGTCAAATCAAGAGATAAGAGTACAGATACTTTGCCATCATTTAAATGTTTCCTTATATCATCCGTCATGTTCAGTAATAAAGAAGTCGTGTTATGACCAGGGCGAAAAGCGTATTGAGATTGAGAAATAAGATCACGAACAGATGACATTATTTGGTCCTTCAAAATATATTCCACAGCTTTCGATAAAGTAGAAAGAATAGAGATAGGCCGTAAATCATCTAATACGCGAACAGATTTAGATTTCGGGATGTGAACAACACGGGCTGTCTTCCAAACATTTGGAAATATTGAAGTAGTTAAAATCGTATTAATATGATGAATAAGAATGTGTGATACAAAAGGATAAATAATTTTAATGAAATGGATGAGAATAGTGTCAACACCAACTGCTTTGGATTTAATTTTACACAATGCTTCAAACAACTCATCTTCACTAACACAAGCAAAAGAAAAAGATCCATTAGCATCACTATACAAGCTTAAATCCATATCAGTTTGATTTTGATCAGAACCTCCAATATTTACAAAATAGCCATTTACATCATCAACATCAAAGTCACCATGCCATACATTATTTCCAGTTAGACCACAATTCTTAAATACTCTCCAAATACCACATAAATCAAGACCAGAAAATAATTTGCAGTAAAAAGCTCTTTTTTTTTTACGAATCACTCTCTTAGTTTTATTCCGATATCGGCAGTATACACTCCAAGTCTGAGGCGATCTGTTTGAACGGAAAGCAGAGTATGCCAAGTCCCTAAAGGAAGTTGCAAGTAAAATACTTCTAGACTTCATTCAGCTATTATCAGTAGCTCTAACTCTTCTTCTTACAATAGGCACAAATGTGTAAAGGACATTAACAAAAGAATTAATAACAGACTCCTGACAGTCTACATCATTTGACGCAAAAAAAGAATCAATGTCAAATTGCGAAATTGAAGACAACAGACCTCCCAATCAATACGATTAAAATCTCTATATTCAAAAGATTCAACCACACTTACCACATTTAAATGAAATACTGCATAAATCAAAGAATGATGAGAAATAGAGGGACATTGAACCTGATGCGAGAATTGAACCATGGAACAATCACTAGTCAACCAAATATATAATAATGATGATGTGCCATGAGCAACATCAAAGTGGGTTGGTTTAGAGTTACGAAACACAGAAAGGCCACACCGCATACACATCAATCGCAATAGATAAGATTTAGAAACATCAAACATGTTACAGTGGAAATCACCAACAATTATTATATTATATTTGAAAAATAATTAATGATGAGCATTCTCAAATCCAGCAATATCCCCATGAGGTAAGTGTTGTGTATTCTTCACAAGTACTTTATTGAATCATTCTTTTATTTTACATTTCATCTTATTAGCTACTTGTTACAACTATTTTATCAAAAGAATTTAATACCGTTATCCCTAAAACAAGTTTTGTCGTTTTCATGTACATACTCTAAATGTATGTACGTATGTATGTTTGTTTATTAGTTTTTACAATATTTTTTTGTAGCAAATCATAATACAGGCTGTTTCAAATATTTGTTTATTACTCCATTAACATATGGGTGTTTACATTACATTTCTTCCCCTTTTTAGATTTTTGTTAAGTTTACTAATTATAAAAATACAAGTATTTAAAAAAAATTTATAATATGTATATGTATACATATGTTGGTTTACAATTTGTAATTAATATTTTCTTTTTTTCTTAATCTATCTTTTAAAGGTAATTCTTCTATAATATTATCTTCCACTGGGAAATTTTGTGCATCAAAAAATTCGTCTTCTTCACAATTATCGTCATCAGATCTTAAATTTCCTGGAGTTTCCAATAATATTATATCTTTTTTTATTATTTTTAATTGATTTCTATGTGCTACTCTACGCCGCTTATTAACTTCAATTAAATATAAAGTTTCACTAATCTTTTTACAAATACACCCTTTAACCCATTTAGTGTCACTTTTTAGATCAGGATTCAGATACAAAATTTGTTCACCAACTTTAATATTAAAATTGTCAAATTTTTTGCTTTGTTTGAAATTTAGTTTTTCTTCCATTTTTTTGTCTTTATAATTTGTGGTGTTTACATTTGTATTTGAATCTTTTTTTATATTAATATAGGAAAATAGAGTAATTGGTTTATACGCTAGAACAAATTCACTTGGGCAAATACCTGTGACGGTTGAAGGGGTGTTGCGGTATTTAAATAAAAAATTAAAAACGACGTTTTGGATAGATAATTTTTTGACCTCGTTGGACAGAAAATATTATTTTAAACTACGTTTAACAGTTTGGACACCTCTTTCTGCCAGACCATTACTAGGGGGATGATAAGCAGGGCTAAACAACTGTTTTATTCCGTTCGATTTTAAAAATAATGAAAATTCTTCACTGCGGAACTGAGGTCCATTATCGCTCACCACAGTGGAACAAAATCCAAAATTAGAAAATAAGCATTTCAATTTTTCAATTACAAAAATAGTTGAAGTTTTCTGTAGAATTTGAACTTCTATCCATTTTGAGAAATCGTCGACGACAATTAAAAAATCATTATTTTGGAATTGAAACAGATCGACGTGAATACGCTCAAATGGATATGCAGTTGGCGGCCACGTGAAATTTGGGCAATCTTTATTTACGTTTTGAGTTTTCTGACACGTTGGACATTGTGAAACAAATGCCTCAATATTTTTATCAATTAAAGGCCACCAAATGGACGAACGTGCTAACAACTTCATGCGGACAATGCCAATATGTGTTTCATGGAGAAGCGCTAGAAATCTATCTCTTAAAATTTTGGGTATTACTAACCGATCTGCATAAAATAAGCATTTTTCTTTTACTTCCAATGAAATTTTTATATTATTATATGGAATTAATAAAACATCCGATTTTGCCTCCTTTGGCCATTGATTGTTTTCAATAAATTCCATAACCTTTCGGATAACAGGATCCTTATCAGAATAATGTACAATATCATTGAAAGATATTGGTACACCATTATCAAAATTAAAAAAATTTATATTACAATTGTCAACCATTGTTTCACCTTCTTGAGGAAGTCGTGATAAGGCATCGACATTTTTTTGTTTCGTACCTGGACGATATTTAATTTTACAATTATAGTTCGACAAAAATAAAATCCATCTATGGAAACGCACGGAGACAATATTCGCTAAAGCCTTTTGATCCCCTAGAAGTTTTTCAAGAGGTTGGTGGTCCGTGTATACCGTAAAAGAATAACCATAAACGAATTTATGAAATTTCCGAATTGCAAATACCACCGCTAGGGCTTCCCTGTGAATCTGAGAATAGTTTCTCTCGGCTTTACTTAAAGTGGATGAAACCATGTAACAAGGTCTCTCCTGACCATCAACAACCACGCTAAGTATAGCGCCAACACCGTATGGAGACGCATCACAAGCAATTATTATTGGTTTAGTCGGGTCAAAATGAACTAATAAATTATTTTCGCATAATAACTTTTTGCAGCTTTGAAAAGCAATGGCACACTCATCATTCCAAACCCATTTTACGTTTTTCCGCAATAAATTATACAAGGGTGCTAACACGGTTGAAAAATTTGGCAAAAATTTAGAATAATAATTAATTAAACCTAAAAAACTTTGAAGTTGTTCAATGTTATTAGGCTCTGGAGCTTGTATTATAGACTCAACTTTGGAATTTGAAGGTTTTATGCCTTCAGACGTGATGGTGTGTCCTAAATACTCAATTCTGTTAACTAAAAGCCTACATTTGCTCCAGTTTATTTTTACTTGGTATTCTTGTAGCCTGTTTAAAACTTTATATAACACAGATTTACAATCCTTTTCACCCTTACCCGCTACCAGTATATCGTCTAAATAAACAGCAACGCCCTCTAGACCTTGCATAATTTGATCCATCACCCTTTGAAAAATCATAGGGGCAGTCGATACCCCAAAAGGTAACCGACAAAACTGAAATAAACCCATGTGGGTATTTATAGTTAATAACTCGCGACTAGATTTATTTACAGCTAACTGTAAATAAGCTTTGCTTAAGTCAAGAATACAAAAGCAAGTTTTACCCCTCAAACTTGTGAGAATATCATCTACTAAAGGTAATGGATAGACATCCATTTCTATTACGGGGTTTATTGTTATTTTAAAATTTCCACAAATTCTTACATTAGAATCTTTTTTTATTACACACACTATCGGAGCGGCCCAATTACTTTTTTTAACGGACTGAATAATACCCTCCTCACACATACGACTTAACTCTGCCTCCACCGATTTCTTTAAACTTAATGGTACCGTATACGCCTTAAAAAATTTAGGTTGTGAATTTGGCTTGACAAAAATGTCAGCAGAAAAACTTTTAATGGGGCTTGAGCTTTTTACGAACAATGACGAAAAATTATTTTTTAATTCCTCCATAATACTGGTCTGGCTAATATTTTTCACAGATAAAATGTCACTTGACTTACCCGAAGGTGTATTAAAAAAATCACGCCAACCAGGAAACAAAACATCTATCCAATTTCGACCCATTAACGGGGTAAATTGACGTTTAGATTTTACCACCACAAACTTTAACACGTTGTCACTTTCGACCAACACAGATATTTCTCCAAGAATATCAACCGTATTTCCTGTTAAAACTTGTAAAGGGGGGTGAGTAATACTATTTAACTGTACACTTCCAAAATAAAATTCATAATCTATACTAGAGATAACGGACACGACGGCCCCGGTATCAATTTCCATTTCCAGCCTTTTTCCGTTGACAACAAAACTCTTTAACAATGGTGACTCCGCTCCATTAATCCAGTTCAACGATCCAAGCTTAAACTCCAGTTCATTTATATGATTATTTTTGCTCGAGTATTTTCGGTTTGATTGCTGGCCATTTTTGGAAAAACACGCTTTCGCAGAGTGGCCTTTTTTGCCACATGAAAAACAAATCCACTCCTTGGCTGGACAACTACCTTTTGCATGTTTGGAAGCACATTTTGAACACTTCTCAAACCTTTTAAACGTTTGTGGGTGCTGTGTTATTTTATTTACTTCGTACGATGGTGGCTGCATGCTTTTTTGTTCCTTATTTATCAATTCAAATGACTGTGCCAACTTACAAGCATCCTCCCACGTCAACGATGAGGTTGATAACAATTTTGTCTGCAACTGACTGCTGTTTACTCCACAAACCAAACGATCACGCAACGCTTCGTTTAAAAATGTCTCAAACTCGCAACGGGCTGATAATAACTTCAGATTAATTATATACTCGCTAATCGGTTCATTAGGCTTTTGGGAACAATTGTAAAATTTGAAACGTTCGGCAATAACATTTTTTTCCGGACTAAAATGTGGCAAAATTATTTTCATCAGCTCCTTAAACGTTTTACTTGTTGGCTTTTCTGGCAATAAAACAGATTTTATTCTTTTGTATGTTTCTGGGCCAACCAATGTTAGAAATAAAGCCACTCTATTTTTTTCGTCCACGTTATTTATTATAAAAAGTTGCTCGACACGTTCTAAATATTCTCCAAAATCTTCGCCAAACGAAAATTGTTCAATTGATCCAATAAGAGACATCTTTATATTTAATTATAATCTTTACTTTTTTTTTTTTTTTTTTTTTTTGGGTTTTTAACTCCTCGTCGCCAAATATGTTGTGTATTCTTCACAAGTACTTTATTGAATCATTCTTTTATTTTACATTTCATCTTATTAGCTACTTGTTACAACTATTTTATCAAAAGAATTTAATACCGTTATCCCTAAAACAAGTTTTGTCGTTTTCATGTACATACTCTAAATGTATGTACGTATGTATGTTTGTTTATTAGTTTTTACAATATTTCTTTGTAGCAAATCATAATACAGGCTGTTTCAAATATTTGTTTATTACTCCATTAACATATGGGTGTTTACATTACAGTAAGTAAACAACTCCAAAAAGTGTTTTAACATTGTTAAAATAGACTTCAATAAAAATAGATTCACAACCATCAACGGAATCCCTAAACACAACTCTATACCTCAGGCCAATTAATACAAAGATGCAAACACCCCCAGCCCTGCCTAAAAGTCGATCATTTCACACCAAGTTATAGCCAGTCATATTAACTGAAGCATCAGGAACTCAGGGTTTAAGCCACGTTTCCGATAAACCAATAATATTAAAATTACAACCAAAAATATTTACTAGTTCATTAAATTTAACAGAATTATGAGAAGGCCTAATACTTTGGCTTTTCTTGTGAGCTATTTTAAGTTGGTTAGAGTACATAATTAAGTTATTATTTAAATACAAATCACTAATAACGGGATCAGAATTAGATTCAGTAAAAATGGTAGGGAACCAAAGATATGAATTAGGCATTTGTATAAAAAACATAATTACAATTAAATTCAAATTTAATCACAAAAAAACAAATTCCATAAAATATACCCAGCTATCATAAGCATGAAGTTGAGATCATATAAGTAAATAGAAAATACTAAAATAAGAAAAAAATTAAAATAAGCAAGACTTAACGATTGAAAATCGTCAAAAAATAGAATCATGAATTCAAAAAGATTAAGAAAATCGTTAAATCTTATTGATTAAATGTTTATAAATAATCTTAAACGTGAGAGTTGCTCAACAATTCAGCACATCCACCAACATCATGAAAAACTTCCTTGCCATCTTTCAGGATTAATTTGGCCTTAAGTTCATCTCTGTTGAGAATTTTGTATTTCAAAATAATTTTCTGATGCAATAATTTGCGACAGATTAAATTCAGATTTGAGACACCTGGAGAATAATGATCGTTTAGGTAGACCCGACTTTCTATATCTCCACCAATTATATTCTTAACTTGAAGTGATCTGCTTTTAAAGTATTCCTTCATAAGACGGTCACGTAAACCAACATTATTAAATTTCACCAATATCAGTTTGTTATGGTTCAAGTAGCAGACATAATTCAAATTAAATTCCGATATATCAATGCCATAAAAAGAACATAAAGAGATTACGACGGATGTTAGTTCATTTAAGCCGGAGGGCAGCCCACTAATTATTTTGTCACTCCGATCGAATCTTCTAAAGTCACTAAGAACCTTAGCCATAGTATCTTTGAAGTCAGCAAAGTCGTCCTTACCAGACTTGACAAAGTCATCAAAGCTCGTCTTTAAAGCCCTCACCTCCTCCCGAATTGTTTTCTCATCACCAAAACTTTTGATACAAACGCAACACGTAAAACTGAATGCATTAGGCCTTTCCTTAAACAAAGCCAGATGCTTATCAGTGAGTTCGGCACAGGCGAACAGCTCTTGCACTGAATGCATGCCATAGTATAATTATAAAGTATACTCGTAAGAACAGCTGTTTTACAATTTTTTCATTGGCAAACCTCGCGGTGCTGTCAAATTTTTTTTGTATTCATATGTAAAATTTTTTTAGAGTTTTTTTACTCTTTCTCTCCTTCATTCTCCAATTTTTCCGTTCAAAGCATTTTCACATTGTGGGCGGTAGTTTTACACTAACAAAATACAAGCAATTGTTGTTTTTGTAGATGTGCGAGTACTTTATTATTATACTATGATGCATGCTTGGATTTTTTCAATAGCATCCCGGCAAACACCACACTTGTAAGTTTTTGCGACAGGCATGTTGAATGTTTTAATATGTATACAAACAACAAGCAACAAGCAGCAGCAACAACAGTTAACAGTTATATTTATGTATAACAATTCAGCAATCCCGATGACTTAAACAGCAGCAACAAATTAATGGTGGTAAACAGCAAAAATAATTAAAGAATTCACTTTATTTTATAAAATTGTTGAAGAAATATATAAACTAATAAAAAAGCGCAATATGAAATTTATTGGGGCAAGTTAAGTATTTTTTTTTTTTTATTTATTTTACATTGACAGCTGAGTGACGCGCACGTTTTATTCAGGCATAGCGTTGCCTGAATAAAATTGTCTTTGTTTTTTTTTTTTGTTACTCTTATATAAATAAATGAAATAATATCTATTTTTTTAGTTTTGTGTATGAGTGTTTTTTTATTTTGACGGAAAATATAAGACTAAATAATAATTTTTGGAAAACAAAACAGTGGAAAATATATGAGGATTTCATTTTACGTAGTTTCTTAAAAAATCATGTAATGTTGTTTGTTTCTTTGTTAGTGAAAAAGTACCTAACTCTAAGTATGTATTGGTAACAAAAACTTTAATGTGTTTGTTATTTTTTAATTTTCACCATACACACAGAGTTCCATAAAAATGTTTTTAATTTTCACTATTTTTTATTAGGTACTTTTTGTAAAAAGTATGTGACAAAGATTAATAAAATAAATAATTTTAATAAGAAGTATGCTTGTGTTTGATTTACTAAACATCCTTAAATTTGTATTATCTTTAAAATCGTGAAAAACTGCAATATTAAACAAATAAAATCAAAAGCAATAAAAAGTACTATAACTACATAAAATATCACCTTTAAATAATAATTTTGTTCAACTTTTAAATTCACCTCCTTGTCATACAAAGAATAAATAAACAAAATAGATTTATACTTCGCAAAAAATATATAACGGTTTATAAAATTCAAAATATTTTTGCTGCAAATAATAAAAAAGTAAACATCTAATAATTTCCAAAAAAATAACTATAATATTTACCACTCTTTAAACAACGTATGTTCATGTAAATATTTTTTGTATACGCAAATCGTTTAATTAGATATATAAATGTATAATTTACAGATTCCTATAAAATTTTTCAAGATTTTTCAAAATGCCTAGAAACTGTGTTTTCTATTGCAAAAACTATAACAAATTGTTCAATTTCCCTAACAAGGATACAGATGCATTAAGGTATATCTATAGATCCTTATATGACCAACTAAAGGATCAAGTTAAATTATCCTACATGTCCATGGAGCTGACTAAATTTAAAAGCATCCAAATAAAAACAAACAATATATCGTCACATAAAAAAATGCCGTAATAACAGTTTTTTCTTTTTACACCAGAAACAAAAAACTTTATAAAAATGCAAAAAGACGTAACACAATTTTAAATTTATTGCTTTAAAATAAAGTAATTTAGTAAATGGAACAAATTTTGCAAATGTTTCGTTTATGAAGTTGATGTTACGGCCTTTTGGCTTTTGTGATTATTGATGTCATTTTTGAAGATATGAATATGAAATTTTGTATGAAGATGTAGTTTGGGTCAGTGCATTATAATACTGTAAAAATCCAACATCCAATTTTTCAGTTTTTACGGCATTTTGAATTTTATGTGACGATATACAGTGGTGGCCACGAATTTAAGACACGACATTTCACTTATATATTTCTGATAATTTTTACATCTTATCGAACAAATTTTAGATCCATGTTATTTTTTAAAGATCCTAGTAATGTTATGAAAAAAAATCAACAATAGTTTGTTACTTATATTTAGTTTCCAATTTTTATTTACATATTATACAGATTAATACAAGTTTAAGCCTGGTCATGAATTTAGGACATAGGCAAAATAAAAGTTAATTCACAAAAGTAAAGCTCAGCTTCATAAAACAATATTAGTATTTGGTGGGAAATCCTTTATTTTGAATCACAGCAGCGCATCTCCTGGGTAAACTTTCAACTAAGGCCATACAGCGCTCCTTTGGAATGGCATACCAAGCCTTTTGAATTTCTTCCCATAAATCAGTCAAATTTTTTGGCTTTACTGCTCGTACATGCTCCTCAACATCATTCCACAAGTTCTCAATTGGATTGAGATCCGGGGATTGAGCTGGCCATTTCAGAACTGTGATATTATTTTCCTCTAAGCAACTCTTCACTAGGCGTGAAGTGTGCTTAGGGTCATTATCATGCATAAATTTCCACATTAGAGGCATGTTGTCTTCAGCGAATGGTATCATGATGCTTGTCAGTATGTTTTTGTAAATATGCTGGTCCATTTTATTGATAATCTTCTGAATGGGACCTACACCATGCCAGGAAAATGCTGCCCACACCATGACATTTCCACCACCATGCTTAACCGTTTTAAGGGTGTACTTTGGGTGATGCTCCAGGTTTGGAGGACGCCATACGTACTGTTTTCCATCAGAACCAAAGCGACAAAACTTCGACTCGTCGCTCCAAAGTATATTTTTCCAAAATGTCATCGGCTTATTGAGATTTTCTCTTGAAAACGCTAGTCGGGATTTAATATTTTTTTTTGACACAAGTGGTTTACGTTGTGCAATACACCCACGTAAGTTCTTCTCATTCAGACGTCTTCTTATTGTCCTGGACGATATATTAATACCAAAATCCGATGAAATCTCATTTTTAATTTTACTTGAGCTCTTGAAAGGATCTTTAGCAGCTGATTTATAAATTAAGCTATCCTCCCTGGGTGTAGTTTTTCGGGCTCTAGGGTGCTGTTTGACATTTTTGGTAGTGCCATGTTGCTTGATGTGTTCCAGTGCATTGTAAATCTTGGATCTGGAACATTTTAGTAGCTTGGAAATTTCCATTACTGTTTTTCCATCAGTATTCATTTGTTGGATCAATTTTCGCTCGGCATCCGAACTCCAAGTACCTCTGGCCATTTCTAACTAAATATTTTGATGTATTCTAACATTAAATGGAATAAAACATTCATTACTTACCTTTTAGCTTCAAAAAACACCAAAAAATCACTTAAAAACCAAATATTTCTTATATGTTTTAAATTCGTGACCAGCTTCAAAAGCACGTTTTTACGAAAATATAATAAAAACAGCAACAAAATGTATACACAAACAAAACCAAATAACGGTAATTGATCTTAACATTACAGGGTACACTGAAAAATTAACAAAATCTAATTTTATATTGCAGGGTTGTAATAATTATCACAACTTAGTTTGTTACATGTCGTGTCTTAAATTCGTGGCCACCACTGTACATACTTATGTACACTATTACAAAATTTCAGTTTTTCTCGTTGGTAGTAGTTCGCGAACACTCTTATTCATAATATGGACAACAAATTAATAAAATGATAAGTACAAAACGTCGTTATTAAAATTATAGAAAATAATATAAATTTTAATATTTCGTATAAATTTTATCGATCCATGTCCATAATATCTTTGAATCTTTTTTTGTTGTCTTAATTAATAATTGTCAAAATTGAGGTTATATATATTTATATGACTTATTCCGTACTAATGGACTCTTATTTTCTGAGAAATATTCACTCTCTCTTATTTTATAATCATTAAATTAAAAAAACAATATTGCAATGTATTCATTACATTAATAATTTTTAATTTTTAATTTTATCCTGATTAGAAGAGCAACATGGCTCGAATTATTTAACGTTTCTGAAAGCAAAAACTTGTTCGCATGTTCAAACCATTTTTCAAATATTATGTTCAGTAATAAAAATTTAAATAAAAACGCAATTCCAAATCAAAACCTAGATAGAAATGATTATGTGTTTCAAAATCGAAAATGTAATGATGGTGGCCCTCCCTGTAAAAAAATATGTATACAAGCTAATAATTGCAACTGTGCTAAATATTTGACTTATATTGGGGAATTAGAAGATAAAATTAAAAAACTTGAATTGGAAAAAAATGAACTTATAGAACAAAATCGTGTGTTAAGTAGGGAAAAAAACTTTAACGATAGCGTTTTAAATAATTTACCAAAATCAATGCAAATTTGTTTAGAAAATGCGATTATTAACAACAACAAAGAATTAAAGGGTAGAAGATATTCGAATGAAATAAAAACGATTGCTTTAGGAGTGTACTTTATTTCTCCCATGACGTATAGATATTTAAGATCAGATTTTCTTTGGCCAAGTAAATCAACTTTACTTGAATTTGTTTCAGACTGGCCGAGAGAACCTGGTCTTAAAAATCAACAACTAAATCTTCTTAAAATGCGAACACAAAACTTTACGAACCAACAAAAATGTGTTTCTATCTCATGTGATGAAATGTCTCTAAAAGTTCACATGAATTACAATAGAAAAGTTGACAAAATAATCGGGGTAGAGGACCATGGAAATGGAATGAGGTCTTGCCAAGTAGCCACAAATGCTTTAGTATTTATGGTACAAGCTGTTGGTGGACAATTTTGGAAGCAACCATTATGTTATTATCTTGTACATAATGGTTGTAAGGCTGAAGTTATAAAAAAATATCTATTAGAGATCATTGAAGGACTACAGAATATTGGACTTAAACCCGTAAATTTCGTATGTGATCAAGGGAAAAATTTTTGTAGCTTGTACAAAATTTTAAATATATCTCCTGATAATCCTTTTTTTGTAGTTAATTCGCAAAAAATTTTTGCATTTCATGATACACCCCATTTAATAAAAAATGTACGAAATTCTTTGTTTAACCCAAATCATATAGTTTATTTTGAAGACAAATTAGTGTGTTGGAAAGACATAGAATATTTTTATGAACTAGACTCAAAATTATCAGTGAGATGTGCTCCCAAAATTACGGATGTACATATAAAACCCCATAAATTACAAAGTATGAAAGTTAAATATGCAACCCAAATTTTTAGTAACACAGTGTCATCGGCTTTAAATATATTATATTCTTCCGGGTTTGTAGACCCATCTAAAGCTTTAACTATGCCAAATACATCTGGTTATCTTTTGTTTTTTAACGATTTATTTGACATATTTAACAGCTCAAATTCAAATATACAATTTGGTAAAGAGTCGTTCAAAGGTCTAGATGAACAAATAAATCTTTTAAAAAATGCTGAAAACGCTATTAAAACTATAAAAATATTTAATAAAAATGGTAGCAATATAACAAACAAATTTTCATTCGTAAATGGATGGCTTTTAAATATAGAAAGCTTACAGCAATTGTACACAATGCTTAAAGAAGAAGGTTTTTCTGACTTATGTACGAGACGATTAACGCAGGACAACTTAGAACACTTATTTGGACATGTTCGACGTGGAGCTGGTAATGCTGATTCTATAACAAGTACAATGTTCTGTAGTCTTTTCCAAAAACTGTGGGGGGTAAATTCTGTTAGTGTAGTTTCAGAAGGTAATTGTGAAGTAGAACGTGAGAACGACCTAACAAATAATTTATCTACTTCAATACCCAGCATTTTACTGGAGGAAGCATTTGCAAATCCAAATATCCAAGAATCTTGGAATGAATTTGAAAATAGTTTGGCTAATGATGATATTTTGGAAGATTTGTCTCCTACAGAACATTCCGAAGAAATTTTTTTTCTAGAAGAAAATGCATTTACGTATCTCTGTGGATATCTTTATAACAAGTTATATGAATTACATAATTGCACACAAAATTTACCAAAATTCACGGAGGTATCATATTATGATAAATACAGTTTTTCTTGTGAAAAAGAATTTAAAAGGAATAGTTTGATAAAGCCTCCTGAAGATTTTCAAGACTACATAAAGATTTTAAATAAAGAATTTATAAACAGTTTTGATAAAGTATGTCACCAAAATAATTTGTCAAAAATTTTATACGCCCAACTTTCGCAATGTAGTCCAAAGTTTTATTGTTGTGACAATATTGACCTTGAAGATTTCATATATTTTTTTATTAGAGTGCGAATTTATTTTGTTTTAAAATTTTTTAACAGAACATCAGCAAATTCAAATTTACGAAAAAAATACTTAAAACTTTCGCACCTTTAAATGGATTGAAAGCAATTTTTAATTATATTATTTCATTCGAATACTTTACTTTTTTACAGTATTTTTTATAATTGTTTTAACTTGATAATAAGTTATGTTTAAATATTTCGTGGATTTATCAATTCAAAATTGTTTTATTAAATAATTTTCATTGTTAAATTTTGTACAAAAAAATATGTTATGAACTATTTATATCTTAAGTATTTTTATTTTAGTTTTGCTATTGTTTTCAAATTTTTTCAAGAAATCTTTTAATTGTTATAATTATTATATAAATTTATTTATGTATATATGTATGTCAACCTTGTAAAATTGCATGTTGATAACAATAAAAAATAAAATAAATTATTATATTAAATAATTGAGTATATATATATATATATTTATTTATTTATTTATTTTATTTAACACATAATAATATACATTTTCAAAATTGTATGAAGATTGACTTTTTCAGATTTATCTCTCCAAAAATTTTACTGTTAATAAATAAAAAAAGTTTTTTTATTAAAAAAATAAAAGAATAAACTATAATAATTAAAGTAATTTATTTAATTGTTCATGGTAAATATCACCTTCGATTATTTCTTGTCTTCAATTTTTCAGATAATGTATTTTAATATTTTATAGGGAAATGTTAAGCTAAAATACGGTTTCTTTTGTAAATCATTTTAGCATTTTAATTTATATTTTATATTACATATATGTATTTATCATATAATAAATATTTGTTAATATTTATCCCAGTTTTTATTTGAATTTCAGTACTGTTCTTAATACTAAAAATAACAACCCTTTTATAAGTTTAGAATTCCACCACAAGAAAATTATACGTCAAAAAATTATTAATTTTTTTTTCTTCATTAATAAAAATTAAACATATTTTGGCAATGAATTTGCTTTAAAACCGTTAAAAAAATTAATAAAATATAATTAATAAATGTAAAAAGGTGTTTAAATCGTTATTTAAAAAAAAATTATATACTTAAATATTGTGTTTTTTATTTTGTTTACATTTCTCTCAAGTGTGTTGAAATCACACAGGACCTATATATGTGAGAGAGTAAAAATATAAAAAGAGAGTCGGACTACTTGTATATACTTTGGTTCAAAATAAATCTAAAGAAAATATGCCTAGAATCCCAGATAATAAAAATAATCACTGTTAAGCGATGCAAAAAAATATTAAATGGATGAAAAAAAAAATAAAACAATTACAAACTTTCTTCCCCGGATAATCGACGTTGCCTGTTAATCGAATCACGGATAATTGAAGGCCCACTGTATAAATTAAATATTACTTTTTACAAAAGTACCGTTATCTCAAAAACATGTCAATACAACGGTACTTTTATTCACATCGAATTTTATAGAGGACAAACTTCAAGCTATCATTTGACATACATTTTATACCCTTAACCCATCAAATAGCCAAATATCACAATTAAAAAATTTTATATTTTAAACAAATATCGATTATTTTACACAAAAATATAAAAATATTACCAAACATTTTTTAAAAAACAATTTATATACAAAAGTGTTTAATTCATAAATGTTTTAATTGAACAATAATATTTAAAGTGCCGCAGGCATGAAAAATTATATAAAAAAATTGCGCATATTTTTTTTTTTTTTAATAACTTTTAATTTTAGTTAAAAATTTTATAAAAATACGTAAATTAAGAAAAGATTACCAAAAGATTTTAAAAATGTTAACAATTTATATACAAAAATATGCAAAATTTTCTAGTTAACAAGAAAATTAAAAGCCTTTGGCAATTTTTGAAAAATAATTTTTATAAATAAATTTAAAAAAAATATAAAAAATAAAATTGTGTGTATGTATGTTTATATTATATATTTATAAGAGGGGATTGTTTAAATGTGCGTCATTATCAAGGGAAATTTCTAGGTCAATTATCATTAATTCTCCAAACTGCATTTTTAAGGTTCCAGGTCGATGAAGTAGTCAGTGTCGTTGCCCATTGGAGTTCTCAGGTCGTCTTCAGATGTTAATTCAAATTTTAAAAAACCTAAAAAATATGGTTTTCGATCAACAGTATACTCAATTTTTATCTTTTTGTCAAAAAATTACAACATATAATAGAAAAAAATATAATATAATAGCAAAAAATATTTTAAAATTTGTTTTAATACTCGAGAAATTAAAATTTTAGTAAAATTTTCAATGATTTTATTTTAAACAGTATTTTATTAAAGTTTAAATATTTTGGCAATCTTAAATTATATTTTAGGGCATCATTGGAAAGGTTTTATTAAATGCTATTAATATGTGTATTCATTTAACCCTTTAGTTGCACAAATAAAATTTTGGGATTTCCGGTCCATAATTGGTTGTTAATTTTAACGGCAAATAAATGTTTAGTTAAGGATATAAATGTCACCGAAAGCATAAATTTATTAAAAAAGCTTTAAATTCGTGTAAATTAGCTATATTTCAAAAACTTCTTTTTATTCGATTATTATCGCGGTTTTCAATGAACTTATTGTGTTTTTCATAGATTTATAAATATTTAAGTGTAATGAGCACTTCCATGCGACTTATTTGCAAAAATTGCTAATTTAACCTTTTGAATTAAATTAAAATCTACAGCAGTTTGCAGCGAAATTTGTACTTCATGCTGAATCATTTTCACTTCACAATTCCAAACACAGAAATAGACGATCAATATTATTTGAAATATTTAGAAACAAAATGTATAGTTTCGCAGGCTCCAATTTAGGCTGCAACTCTTTTTGCTTTACGTACCGTCTATACTAGCTTTACGTACCGTCTATACTAGCCTTTTTCTTGTTCGCACAAGAACAAAACGTCGGCAGAGCAACACACACAATTTTTTTCATTTTGTTTTCAGTGGGCAGAACATTTGTCGAACAAATCATAATTTTTTGTTTGCCGTCAGTGTTGCATCCAAGGTAGATTAAGAAGGTAACGACATTAAAACAGCTGAGAATTTTTTTTCTTTTTGAAATCAATATAGATGCCTGTGTTTTGTAATTTGAAGTGTCAAATTTTTGTTTATGTTTACATTTTTTTGCTTACTTTTGTGTTATTGCGTCTTTCTCCTCTCTTTTTACTACATGAATTGTTTTTTGTAAAGAAACATGTGAAATGACAAAATTAAAGTTGTCATAAGAGATGACAATGCAAAAACAAAATACATGGGGTTTTTTTTGGAGTTGTAGTTGTTGTAGAGTTGTCGTTACCTTCTTAATCTACCTTGGTCGCATCGATACTTTTATAGAATACTCCTTTGCCATTATTCCAAAAGTTTTATGTTTTTTATTCTTTGCATTTAGCGGTAAATGCATAGCTAGTTTACACTACACAGTGGTTCCAAAACGCTTTTTATTCAAAATAATTCAGTAACTATTGAACCGTTAAAGATATCTCAATAAAATTTCATATGGTCAGAGCTGAGCTGTTTTCATGTTGATTGGAGGAGTACAGGTTCTTAGCGGGTCAGGGTGGATGTGGGTGGCCCTCCAAAGTTGGCCATCTCGGGTATGTGTGTATTTTTTTTTTAAATAGCCAAATATTCATTTATAAAGTGACAGAAAAGAAATTTTATATATAGATAGCCCTCGTAAATCTCACAAAAATACCAAGGTTGGAAACCGAAACGAATAAGGGTAACGGTATCGGTAACGGTATCGGTACTCAATTTTATTTTATTTCGGTAACGGTATCGACAACGGTATTTAAAATTATATCGGTAACGGTATAAAGGTACCGAAACTAAAATACCAGTAAATACCGTTATTATTAAAAAACTAAAAAAACTTACAAAAGTTAAATTTTTAAATAATTTTTACTCGAATTTCGCCGAAAAAAATGCATAATCAATTAAATTATTTTCGAAAAATGTCAACTTCCTATGATGATTGGAACATTATGTTATATGGTATGACATGACTATCTTTTTACCCCACACCACCATAGGTGGTTGGGGTATTATACGTTTGTGCTGAGGTTTGTAACGCATAGAAAAAGTTATCCAACATCCACCTTGAAGTATACCAATTTACTTAGAATTACTTTTTAAATCGATCTAAAGATGTCCTTTTATCTGGATAGCTGGTTGGCTAGGTGTTAGAGTATTCATTTTACTCGACTTTTTCATTGTTCGAATAATCAAATAACTCGAAAATGCAGTTTTTAAGTTACTCGAATAATCGAGTAAAACTTTTAAGTTACTCGAGTTATTAGAGTAAATTATACCCTAAAATTTTACCCGTTTTTTCAATGATTATTAAAAAATAAAACAAAAATATAGCTTAAAACAAGAAATAGTCTTTCGAAAATAATATATAATTAAAATTTTCGAACATTTTTATGAATATTTGTCTTTTTTGATTATTATTCATTGATAGTAAAATAAATAGGTGTAACCATTTTGGTGTATTAATTCGAACAAAATTTTATAATTTATATTTATAAGAGTGGTTCGAAGGGCTTTTTATCATTTTTGAAATGCTATAAAACGACTATTTGTGCAAAATATCCAATTAAAGGTGATAATACTTTCGATAACAATTTAATATTAAGTTTTTAACCACTTTGAAAAAATTAGCAATTTTTTCTCACAACCTCACTTTTCAATTTGGACACATACTAATCTATGTGCTACAAAGAGGTTTTCAGTTATATTCAAAATATTTGTACAATATTTGGGAACGTTTTACCCATATAATGCGAAGACTGATCGCCAGACATAGACAAATAAATTAAGTATTAGACAGTCATTTAATATTATACAAATGTATATAGTTTTTAAATTAATTTACTCCTATTCATATTATACTGAACTTATGATTACGTTTTAGTTCTTAATTTCCTAGCAAAACCGGTGTAAAAAATATAAAAAGTTCTATATAAATTCTATAAACCTGTATAGTAAATTAGTCAAATAAACAGTTAGTTAGAACTAACAACTTGTCCCCATTTAATAGACACATTTATTGCAAATTTAAAATATATAATTCTTTCTCCCAAATGTACGCGTAAAAATTATAATTGGCTATATTTTGAATTTAACTATAATTTTAACCCAAAATGTTCAATATTTTATTTCTCCTTTCTTCCTATTTTTTATTGGCTTGGGTAAAGCCATCACAATCATATCCTCCAAACCAGACTGAGAATTTTTGGATATGTTTTTCTAAATCCAGTTTAAAATCCTCCAATTTATTTCTTATAAAACATTTAATATAAAAAGGAGAATCCATTTTCTTTATCCTTCTCAAATTATTAAAATTATAAAAAATTATTTAAATTTTACATTACAATCTTTTTGTGATCGAAAATCGACCTTTAAGTACGTATTGTAATTCAGGCTTATATTAGGTTGTTTTTGCTAAATAAATTTTTGTAATAAATAATTTTGCAATATTGTTTTCAAGCTAAATTTTTTAAAAAATAAATTTAAATTATCTAAAAAAATAGTTAAGAAAGGAACTATTTAAAATAATTTTTTACTCGAATTATTCGATTAATCGGCATAATTTGCTCGAATAAATTTTTACTCGAAATTCTTGATTTTAATTTAACCGAACCAATATTTGATTTTAATTTTTCGATTAATCGAGTAAATGCCCTACTAGGTGTCAATGTAAACCTAGTGCACAAAGTACAGGTCGCAATTTTGAAGATAAGAAATTTGGCATGTGGTTTTGATCGGTCCATTATTTCACCTAGCCCCCATACAAATGTCCCCCCGAAATTGAGTTTCAACACTCAAAAATGCCATAAAAATAAGAATATTTTAATGAAATTCGGTGCAAAGAAGGTTTGTACCAATCATTGTACCAAATTTTATGAAGATCGGTCTACGATTAACAATAGCTCCCATATAAACCCCTGTTCCGAAAGTCACTTTAATTCGTGCAGTTTTATTTCGTTTAAGTGCTTTTAAAATTCCTGAGAATCAAGGTCAAAATTCCCAAGCTGTAATTTTCTGAAGGAAAATTTTCGGTCTTTTGGAAAAACCAAAATTAAGGAGAGAATTTTCATAGAAGCAAATATCAATCAGTTAACTAAGAATCTATTATTAATTTCAACAGGTCGTTTGTGAGCGTCATATGACAAATATTTGAGAGCTTACCGTAAGTTGAAATGCCATATATTTTTTGTGTTCGCACTAAGACTGAAGTCGCACTATATTTAAGAAACAAGCTATAAAAGTCCACTTAAAAAAAATCTATAATAATTACATGAAAATAAGCCCTTATTATTAAAAATAATCCTTCTTCTTTTCTCAAGTAAATTATATGAAAAATTATTCTTACAATACCATATTATGTTGAAAAAAATATATTTTTAAAATACCGAAACTAAATTACCGGTATATACCGGTACAGAGGGAAACGGTATTTGGATACCGGTATTTTTAACAAAATAAAAATTTCGGTATCGGTATCAGTTACGGTAACCAACTTTAAACGGTATTTTATCGGTATCGGTATTTATAACGGTATCGGTTTCCAACCTTGAAAAATACACTTACATGTGTAGGTTATCTCTTTTAGTTTAAGAGATATTCGGGTTTAAATAAATGTATACCTCATTGTTAGCCTCGTCTTTTTTTAGTCTTTTTTAACTTGTCGGGCTGAATATTTCCCCTAAAATGTTTCTAAAATATTCGCCAGGTTCCTTACAAAATTCTAAATATTATTGCTGCAAGAATCATATAAATATATGAATCCGTTTAAAAGTTATATTAATCTAAATTTGGAACTTTAATAAAATTTTACATTTTTTGGGTTTTTTCGAAAAAGTTGGCAATATTTATTCACTGATAAAATTTATTTCTTGTTCTGGGCTTGATCATTTTTGTAATGTTTTCAAAAGAAATCTTAACGTAAATGCGTGTAAAGTAAATCCGGAGGAGTTTGGGGCAAAAGTCTGTCCACAAGGCCTTTCCAAATTTTGTCAATTTCGGATTTTTTTCTTCTTTTGTTATGTTCTCATATTGCAAAGCTGGGATCGTCTTAAAATTATTTAACTTTATAACTCTATATGTAAGGTATACATCCAAAAAGTATTTTCTAACGGAGGCCCCTTATAACGACCATTTCAAATAAGTAAATTTTTTTAACACGTTTTATATGGATTGGGATTTTGGGTATTTTGATGTAAAAAATAGAATTTTTTTAATTCTCAGATCTTAGGACAAGTTTATACATACTATATTAAAATTTCAATAAAACATCACCATTCGTTTAAATTTTATTAAAAATTCTAAACTTTAAATCCTTCGAAAAATTCTGCAATCAAGTTACATTCCACTAACTTTTTTTCATAAATTATCAATCTCTATATTCCAGCGTTTTGTTAGATACCAAATACTTGCATAAACAGTTTATAATATTGCTTAAAACTTAATATAAATTTGGCCTCCTCTAGCCAAATAAGGTTAGTTAGATACAAGCAAAAACACAAATTATTTAAACTCGTTTCTTGTGCATACAAAAAAATTTTCTTAAGCTCCATCATTTGCCATACAAATGTATGAGAAATAGCTTAATTTGGCTAGAGGAGGCCAATTTTCTGTTGGGTTTTAAGCAAAAGTATAAACTTTTTATACAAGTATTTGATATCTAAGAAAAGGTTAGATATGGAGATTAATAATTTGCAAAAAAAAAAAGAGTTAATGGAATGTAATTTGATAATAAAATTAATAATTAAACATTAATAAAATTTAAACGAACATTAATAAAGTTGTCCATTAGGCACACCCACTTCCCCCCTGCCCCCCTGACGCGCTAAGAATCTCCTCCAAATTAACTCGAAAACACCTCAGCTCTGACCATGTGAAATTTTATTGAGATACCTCCAACGGTTCAATAGTTACTGACCGTGCACACATGATTTTCACTTTTTTTTATTCTAAGTAAAAAAGTCTAATGCTTGGAGTAAAAAACACATATTTTTCATTATAAAAGATATTTTTTTTTTTTTTATAAATAATTTTAATTTTTTTATCCTGTTTTTCCCAATACGATTTTTTGAGTTTTTGCATAAAATCGTATGTTTTTTTCTAAATATTATACTTGTTAGATAAAATATGATTTTCATATTATTTTTCGCCAAAAAATCCTATAAAAAGTGGTCTGTGATAAAAATCGTTTATTAGAAGTCATATTTTTCATTTTAAAAATTAAAATTTTTTAACGTTTCTTTAGTAGAAATTCTTCAAAAATTTAAGTTTTTAATACCAACAAAAATTCAAATATTTTGCAAGATACATATGTATTAAGTCGACTCACTCACTACGGAAAGAAAAAGAGTGGTTTTGTTACCCCCAGCAAAATTTACCTTGATATGTGTTGTGATGTTCTCCAAAATATTTTGGTACTACTGCTCACCGTTCGTGAGCTGGACCATTTTTAAAAAAGGTTTTTTTTTCCAGTTACCATTTAAATGGTATTTGGAAGGTGCGTCCAATATTATATTTTAAGGTTTTTTCACAACATTGTTATTTTTATTGTAAATTCAAATTAGTAAATTTTTACTTGCTTTTAGACATGAGTTTTTGATATCTGTTTAATATTTGTTTCAAAATTATTTAATTTTCATGGTTTATAAAACAGTTTATCTGATTTAAAATTTTAAATAAACATAGTTAATATGTGCATCAAAATTCTTCTTTTGATAAGAGCTACAAATTTGAACTAAAATATTTACAAAAAATGCAATAATTCCATTGAAATTGATAAATAATATTAACATCGAATAAAATAATTCAAAAAATGACTAAAAATATGGCAATTTTATGTATTGAATACATTCATTGACTGTAAAACGTTAAACAATATAATAAATTGCGGTTTAATTCCCCCCAAGTTCTTAACATTTTTGTAATTTTCGTAAAGAAGAATTTTAGTACCCATTTTTACTATGTTTTTATAAAATTTTAAATCAGCTTGATTGTCTGATAAACCACGAAATTGAACGAATTTTGAAACAAATATTAAACAGATCCCAAAAACTAATGTCTAAGAGCAAGTAAAAATTTATTAATTTGAATTTTCAATAAAAAATAACAAACGATGTTGTGAAAAAAAACCTTAAAAAATAGGATGCTTCATGAAATAAAGAATATCGGGTCACTCTTGGATATGTTTTATATACCAATAAATGCACCTTCCAAATGCCAAGGTAAATTTTGAGAGGGGTAACAAATTTGACTTTTCACTAGAACTAAAAAACTTTTCACATAAAATTCCCAAAAGAATCATTGAATATTAAAACTCCATCATTATTTATATTATAGTAGATAATTAGAACCTCGACCACCGAAATTAGTTTTGGATCAACGTATATCGCAATTAAATGATTGTGGGGAACACGTTATAAGAGGTAAAATAAGTTCAATAACATAATATAAATCTAGTGTAAATATTTTACTTTAATAGCACCTTCGATAGATGACGAACTAGAAGAAATTATATCGGAACTTCTAAATACATCTGAACCTGGACATTATTCTCTTAGTGAATGTTGTAATAGATTTACTTTTAATGCAGCGGGACAAAAAATGGATGCATTTTATCCAACGCATGTCAATTCCACAAGAAATCTACCTTTTTCCGAAGAGCAACTACGTCTACCTGATAAGTATACAGGCCAACTAATACGAAGTAGCAGAAATACCCTTCTTCAGGATGCGACTGGTGACATGATAAAAAAATTTCATAGAAATTCGAAAAGGTTATTTTTGTACAGCATAGTTATGCATGTACCTGATGGCAACAAAAAGGGTTTATTGGTATTAATAGTTGAGGCATTATTAGCGCGACACTACAAAGAAGATATACGATATAAAAGTACTTTGTCTTATAATAAGCTGGCCATTGTGTAAGCGTATTTGTCTTAATTGAAGCTGGGCAGCCATAAATGCTGTGATAAAAACTTAAGAATCGGTTACAGCATGTTAATAAAAAAAAAGTTGAAATCTAATTTTGTAATTATTCAAATTTGTTGCTGCCATTTCCTGAAAATATGCTTAAATGATGTAAAAGAATATGCATTAAACATTGAACAAAAACATTCATTTGAAAAGATAATTAGAGCTATAAACCTATGCTATATAGAATCTTTTTGGACTTGGTTTAAGAATTTGTGTACATTACTTTTATCGCCAACTAAAGGTAAGATGTGTACTGAAGCTATCATTTACTTTCAATCCTTCGATCTACCATGGGAAATTGATTTTATCTCTGAACTGAAAGCTTATATCGAAGAAAATATTCCACAATATCAAAGTAGTCCTTTTTATAAAAAAGGCGTCGATATTATGAATTCCATCATAATTGAGGAATGCAGAAAGGACGTAGAGAACGAAGTCCGAAATTAAAATTTTTTAAAACACGTACTAAAAAAATAAGTTTCATAAAACTCGTATATCTAAACTAGACTCCAAGTAGTCATAGCAGCAAAATATAACTAAAATTGGAGTTTAAGAAATGTTTAAAACTTGTAGTCGTTCATTTGCTTAAACTACAGCTACCTTCACTTTTTGGTAGCAATATTTTTAGTTGTAGTCAAAAACTTAAATTCTGAAAGTAGTGTAGTTGTCACAATTTTATTACTGCTGCTACCTTCACATATAAGTATTTATAGTATAACTGTATATTATCTATTTGTTTCATATTTTGTTACAAAAGTTTGTTTGTTTCTGGATCCTTGTTATGATCGCTATATAAGATTATGTTTTATGAAAATTCTTTATAATTCAAATAGAAACAACCCACATTTTAGTACAAGTGTTTAATTGAAATCGACCTGAGAAAATAAAAAAAAAAATAAACATTTATTAAAAATTTTATTTAACATAACAAACTATTTTTGTACCATTTATTAAGTTCATTAGATGTGCACTCACTCAGTAATAAACAACCAGTGCGATGCATTCAATTTCAGTCTATACAGATTTATAACTTAATATTTTTAAAGTTTATTTCTGGATGATCTATAGCAACATATAAAAAATGTAAAGAAAACGAAAATATAAATAAAAAAGTTTATATACAAAGTACAAAAAAATATTTACTTACATTTGCAAATTATTTGTGCTTACTTGTAGTAGGTTTGTTTTTAGGTTTTCCAAGGATATTTTTGTCGTGCAATTCTCCATAATCCAAAACGGCTCCTTGAGATAATGATGACCGTGATCTGGCAGTTGATAATTTAATTTGTTTATATTTGCTATCGAAATAATTTATAAAATAAGTAAATATACCTAAAATATTAAAAATTTAAAATATTTAACATTACCGTGAAAAGTATAAAAAAGTCCTCCAAATGTCCTTACGCTTACAAGTGCTTTAGTTGGTTGCATTTTGTGCCATCCACGAGTTTGCACATAAATTAAAATTTTTTGCAGGAGAATTATATATTTATTGATCGAAACTTGCTTGTTCTTGAAGTATATATGATTTAACACAAATTCACACTTATTTTTCACTGTTTTATTTATTCGAGAATTTTTGTATTTGTATAAAAAAAATCTTAAACGAAATTTAAATCTATTGACACAAAAAACACGTGCACAATCTTTATTGTTTGTCATTCAACTGATCTTCTTCACTATGCGTTTTCTGTATTAAAGAAATTTCTTCAGTTATACATATGTTTCTTCAATTTGACTAAAATAAATTATTTAAATTAACGAAATTTATTCAATTCTACATGTTTTCAGTAAATTTGAAGAAATTTCGTAAATTTGAAGAATTTTATTCATTTTGACTAAAATGAATTAGTTAATATTGACGAAATTTCTTCAATTCTACACGTCTTTAGTAAACTTGAAGATATTTAGTCAAATAATATTCTTCAATTTGAGTCAAATAAAATTGTTAATTTTAACAAAATTTCTTCAATTTTACATGTCTTTAGTAAAATTTACTAAATTTTTTAATCATATTGAAGAATTTTTATTTATTTTTACTACTTCATTTTATTTAATTTTAGTAAAAGTAAATTAGTTTATATTTTATAAAATTTTTAAATATCGTTCATATACATATACAGTACAGTCAATAATTTCTAGTAAAAACTAAATAAACAATACAATTATAAGAAATATATATTTGTATATTTTTTACATATTATTAAAAACTGTAATTGTATGTAAAGACGTTCAAACTTATTTTGAAGAATTTTCTTAAAGAATTTTATTCAATTTGAATAAAATAAATTATTTAGTTTCGTAAAATGTGTATGCTTTAGTCGATTTAAAAATTTTTAGTCAAGTTGAAGAATTTTATTCAAATTGACTAAAAAATATTAGTCAATTTTAAAATTTACGAAAAATATTAGTTAATTTAACAGATAATTTATTCAAATTAACTTCTTTTTGGGATGTTAAATTGAATAAAATTGTGTGTTGTTTTTCTTACTGCCAATTGCTTAATAGTTACTGCCAATTTAACTAAATTTTCGTCGATTTAACAGATTTTTCGTAAATTTTTTAACGAAATTTTATTCAAATCAACATATTTTACAAAAAAAATATTTTTGACAAAAAATTTTCAGTAGATTTGAAGAAAATTTGTTGATTTGAAGAAAAATTCTATTGATTTGAAGAAAAAATCTGTTAATTTAAATATTATTTTTCCTTAAAATTTTACGAAAAATTTTCGTCAATATTACCTACGAGATTTGGTTCAGTGTAAGAAGCTAAAATAGTTGCAATATTTTTTTTTCCATTGTTTTTAATTTAAGGAAAACACACAAATTTTTAATTAAATTAAATTAATTTAACACACAATTTTCGTTTGACAGTTCTGGTAATGTCTGACCACGGATCTGGCAACTTTTGCCATACAACAACCTGCCAACAGTGTAAACTGACAATTTTTTTTGGCAGATAAATTTATTGCCTGGCAATGAAATTTTAAGGTTTTCTTACTTTGAGTCTACATTAGAGAAATTTTTATCAAGACAAACGTCAAAATTTTATCATGATAAAGATTTGTCTAATGTAGACTGAATTTGTCAGTATTATTGCAGCGTTAAAAGAAAATTGTCAGCGCTCGAGCTCTGACAACGTTGTCTTGATAATGCTTGGTAAAAGGCGCCATCTTGATTGTTTTTGGTACTTTTTGCAAGGTTTATTATGACATACGTTTTCTCCTAAAATTGACAGAGATAAAAAATTATCTGCAAATCAAACAAAAATTTGACGTTTGTCTTGATACAAATTTCTCTAATATAGACTCAACGTTACCCAGCAAAAAACGATGAAATTCTTCAAAAAAAAGAACATTTTCACAACTTCAAAAGTGGAACAAAGTGCATATTTTAAATTATTTTGGAAGTTCTTAATAATTATTTCCAAAAAAGTGAAAATAAATGGATTTTTAGCGGGAAAAAATGGTAATAACTTCTTACAAAATTCAAATTTTAAAAATTTTATTATTATTTAATAGGGCAAAAACAGAATTTTTATTAAAAAATTGTATAAACATAGTTTTATGAGAAGTGTTTCAAAAGCAGTGAACAGAAAGTATAAAAGAATAGCATCCTACCAATGCCAACCATGGGTTAAAAAAATAACTTCTGCAGTTCTTTTTCACCACTAAGTACTTCCTTCCAATGACAACACAATGTTAAAATCATGACTTTTTCAGTTCTTCTTTTGCTGGGTACAATCGTCTAAACTGGCAATTTACCTGCTCCTAACAATTTTTCATTGTTAGTACATTGCCAGATCTGCCAACATTGTTAGATCTGACAACATAGCTTTATACTTATTAAATATTATTTATTTTTGAAAAAATACCAAAAATTGATTTGTAAAGCTTTTTAAATGATTTTAATGATTTTTGCAGGAGTGAAATTTCGATATTGTGCCAATATGCTTTTTTATGCAATTACAAAAAGTCGTTTAAAAAATTCATTTTTTTCATAAAATCTACACTCCTTCATTCGTTGTTGGACGGGCGGAAAACAATTTAGTGTCAAATTGATCTCAATATATTTCTTAAGTAAATGTCGTCAATAAATTAAAAAAACTCGCGTGACATTTTTTTTTTCTAAAATTGATAATTTTCAACAAACGCTGGATGTAGGGTGTAAGTCTAAATCAGTTAAAAATTTCTATGTTGACTATTTATGAAGTCTTATCTTTTGAAATGTATATATTTTTTTATGATTAGTTCTTATAGAATCTTTCTTTTTCAGAAATGTACAATAAGTATTAAAATCTTAACCTAAACTTAAATTAATGTTGATATTGCCACTACAAAATCCAACGTAGAGTTTTTATTAATAGTGTTATCTTCTAAGATCCAATGTTTCCAATCTTCTTAGACGTCTGTGACCCTCAAATGTAAGCAGATCCCTTGCAAGGGGGTTTGGGTGCACGAATTGTAGGATATTTAGATCCTTGTGGATATTACTATTTCTGACGTACCATGGTGCACCTGCTATTATTCTGTATTTTTTCAATGTTTGATGAAGAGGCTGATCCCCAGAGCTGGATGCCATATAACCATTTAGGTTTTATTACTTTTTTATATAAGAGAACCTTATTGTCCAGGTCTAGGGCCGACCTTGGACCAATTAACCAATGGATTTGATAAGATTTAGTTTCATTTCTGCAAATTCATTAACCCATAGTGAGACAATGTGATTTTTTGTTACTTTTAATATTGACTTTTATAACAAAAGTACCGTAATCTCAGAAATGTATCGATATAACGGTACTACACTAATACCCCAGTTTGCGTCGCATATTTCGAAGTTGCGTCGTTAGTGCTTCGATTTGCGTCGTTAATACGAAAATGATTATACAAAGCTAAAACAGAAAAGGGGATTTCCCGTTTAAATCTAGTGCAAATTCGAAGTTGTGTCTTTTTAAAATTTCTGTGACTTCGAAGTTGCGTCGTTTTTGTTTCAGTTTGCGTCGTTAATATGAAAATATTTGTACAAAGCTAAAACAGAAAAAGGGGATTTCCCGTTTAAGTCTAATGTAAATACATACATACATATGTATGTATTTATGTTGTCTGATGGTTGCAAGTTATAGGTCGTTAGTAGTTATAAATTACATTTGCTGAAGTGAAGTTGATCTAAATATTTTGTAGCAATGAGTCAAAAAAGAAAGAAATTATGCTTAGAACAAAAGCTTGACATTTTAAAACGTTTTAAATCAGGGGAAAGGGCTGTTGATATTGGAAGAAACCTTGGGAAAGTGCGGAAGAATTTGATGCAAGCAGAGGTTGGTTTGACCGTTTTAAAATCCGTGGAAATTTGCATAGCATTGCATTAAAAGGAGAATCTGCTAGTGCAGATACTTCAGCTGCAGAAAAGTTCAATCTTGAATTAAAAGCAATTATTGAAGAAGGTGGGTATTCTGCACAACAAGTTTTAAACGCTGATGAAACGGGACTTTTTTGGAAGCGTTTGCAAGGAAGAACGTACATTTCTAAATCCGAAAAATCTACGCCAGGTTATAAATCTAGCAAAGATAGACTTATACTTCTTTTGGGAGGAAATTCAGCGGGAGATTTTAAATTTAAGCCATTTTTAATTTACCCCTCTGAAAACGAGAGCTTTTAAAAATGTTAAAAAGAGCGAGCTTTCTGTTCATTGGCGTGCAAATAAAAAGGCATGGATTTATTTAGAGATTGGATGAACAATTGTGCTGCTCCCGAGCTAAAGGCTTATTGTTCTTCAAAAAATATTGAGTTTAAAATGCTCTTGTTAGTTGACAATGCACCAGGTCATTCTGTTTTTTCAGACGATTATTCGGAAAATATTAATGTTATTTTTATGCCCCCAAATACAACATCTTTAATACAACCAATGGATCAAGGTGTTATATCTAACTTCAAGTCATACTATCTGCGTCGAACTTTTCATCAACTTCTAAAAGCAACTGACGGAGATAACATGCCATCCATGAAAGAGTTTTTGAAGAATTACAATATCCTGATGGCTATTGAAAATATAAACCTATCTTGGAAAGAAGTAAAAGAGTCGTGTATGAACGGAACTTGGCGTGAATTATGGCCCGAATATATTCTCAAAGATATGGGAGATATTAATGATGTTCCACACACATGTAAAGATCTTGCAGAATCAGCTAGAAATGCAAATTTTTATGAAATGGAAGAACAAGATATTAATGATCTCCTATTATACGAACCAGAGTTAAATTGTAACCAAAGTTTGACTACAATTCAGCGTAACAATACGCTGGACAATCAAATACTTCCGCTTCAGGTCGAAGCAGAAGAAACAAAGCTTACTGCTGAAGCAATGCAGTTGATATCGCAAGCAATGGACATTTTTGAAAACAAGACCCGGACGAAGACCGCAGTTTAAGAGTGTCTAGAAAAGTGACCGAAGATATGAATTGTTATAAAGAAATTTATTAAAAAAAAAAAAAGCTTTACAATCCAACAATCGTTAGACAAGTACATAACAAAATCAGCAAGATTGACACATCCCTCAGTTGATTTAGTCGATTTAGATGACTAAAGTTGAAAAAAATACGATAAGACTTTTGATTTTATTCTAAGAATTCTTATTTTTAATTTTCCAATGAATTGTTATATTTTTACAATAATAAAAACTATTAAAAAAAAAAATTAAATATTTTTTATTGAAAAATCTATTTTTTCAGCTAAAATTATGAATCTCGGAACCAATTAAATGAAAATCAATACAAATGTGTGGAAAATCGTGCTTCGTTTTGCGTCGCGTTTCTTCACGCCCTATTAGCGACGCAAACCGGGGTATTAGTGTATAGTATATCAATATCAAATCATGTAGAGAAAATTTCAACCTTTCGTACGATCCCCATATCACACCCAAAGCCATTCAAAAGCCTTTCAAAAAAAAAAAAAAAAATTCGTCACAGCCGAATCTTTTTTTAATTTCATTTTAAATAACTTTGTGTATCTTTTGAATCGTTCAATGTATTTCAATGAAATTTCACATAGTTATATATTCCAACAGTTTTGGAGGAGCACAAGTTTCTAGGTGGTCTTGGGACAGGGGGGAGGACCGCCGTGGGTCACCTCGGATATTATATAAAAAATAATTAAAAGAGTTGATCACTTTCGTAGGTTTTCCTCCTGCCCACAGACCAGCTAGAAATTTGTAATCCTTCAAAATGTTTGGAAAATACCTCAGTAATAACTATGTTAAATTTCATTGAAATATATTTATCTGTTCAAAAGTTACACAATATTATTTAAAAAAAAAACACATTGAAACTGCTGTGCACTTATATATCGTCCATTCCATGAAAGAACGCTCAAAAATATACCAAGTGTCCTCCGATTTTTATAAAATTTTACACGTATAAGGTCTATGGGTGTCTATAAATATTTCCGTTTTCAGATTCGCGATTTTGTTTCGTTTTTTCACTTTCGAAAAAACCTAAAAAATCTCGAAAGTGTACAACTTCAAATACAAATATTTCTGGGAAGGCTTTGCGGAAATTTATGATTTAAATGGCGTTTGAATTGTAATTATATCAGCTTAAACATGCATATTTTATAAATAAAAAATACATTTTAAAATGGCATTTTTTAAATGCATTTTTCTTTAAATATGCTATTAAATTTTTTATGTATTTGGAAAGCATGGAATCTTTACATTAAAATAAAAATCTCCAATTTTTAGGACGCACACATGTATTAGGCATAATTTCCCCTTTTCTTCAACTACACCATTTCCAGTTGTATTTCAGAAGTTTCTAATTATATTTGAGAAATTTCTATTTATATTTCAGAAAATTCAATTTATATTTTAGAAATTTCCATTTATATTTTCGAAATATTTCAGAAATTTCTAATTATGCTTCAGAAGTTTCTAATTATATTTCAGAAATTTCTATTTGTAGTTCAGAATTTTCTATTTGTAGTTTAGAAAATTCTAAATATATTTTAGAAATTTTCTATTTGTAGTTCAGACAATTTTAAATGTAACTTAAGTCGAGGCAAAATATCAAAAAATCGAAATTCAAGCGAAAATATATTTTTAACTGTAGGAGATAAATTTGACAAGTAAGCTCATTTTGATTTTTCTGAAGGCTTAAGTCCTCCTCTTCAACTCTTCTATACATTTCAGATCCGACCAGTAGTTAAGGAAAAACAGATTTATTACCAAATAAATCATTTCAGAATTTATCAAATTCTATTTAAGAAATTTCCATTTGTATTTCAACATTTTCTAAATTTAATATGATTATTACTTCGACCTTTTTTGTATTTCAAAAATTAAAAGACATTTGTTGAGCTTGAGGTCAGTTTTTCCATATAATATTTTATTTTTCGATATTTCGATATCCTTCGGATATCATTTTCAAGAATACTATAATTTAGAAAATTAATAAACAAAAACGAGAGAAAAAGTCGGTCAAGCCCGACCATATGATACCCTATACCATTGTGTACGGTATAATTCGGGGCGGGGTCCTTTATTAGATTTGGAGTCAAATGTGGACCGATACTCATAAATGTAAAATAAAACATACGAATTCAGAATATTACGTTGATGCTTACATTTACATGAATTTATTCACTTTTGGGTGATTCCCGAAATGGGGCCTTATATGGGAGCTATGGTAAATTATGGACCAATCTTTATAAAATTTAGCACTATCATTTATGTTCATATAAAACTTATTTGCGTCGAATATTAACTTGATACTAACATTTTAATGGGATTTATGCCCGTTAAGTGATTTTCTGAAAAGGGGTTTATATGGGAACTATGGGTAATTATGGACCGATATTTTTAAAAATCGCCACACTTATTTGGTCTTATATGAAACTTATATGTGCCAAAATATTGCTATATTTAAGGGATTTATGATTGTTAAACCCTTTTCCGGGAGGACATTTGTATGGGGGCTAGGTGAAATAATGGACCAATCATAACCAATTTCAATAGGCTTCGTCCCTGGACCAAAAAAATGCTGTGTACCAAATTTCATAAATTTTGGTTCAAAATTGCGACCTGTAGTTTGATTACAAGGTTTACATGGACGGACAGACGGACGGACATCGTTAAATCGACTCAGAAAGTGATTCTGAGCCGATTGGTATAAATTAAGGTGGGTCTTAGACCAATATTTTTGGGTGTTACAAACATCAGCACAAACGCATAATACCCTCCCCACCTATGGTGGTGTAGGGTATAAACATTAATGAACCACTGTACATAATTTAATTCTCATAAAATCAAACATAATAAACAACAAAAAACACTTACAACGAGTAACAATAACAGTATGCAAAAACACGTCACAATGTCTCCACATTCAATATTGTACTAATTTAATTTTTTGTTTATAATATGTCTATAGCTATTGGCGCAGTTTTCTGTGTCTGTTTTGTAATTTATTCTCCTCTGCTTCGGTATATTAATAATATGCAGCATCTCCAAAGTGTACCGTTTATTATATCTCTCCTCTCTTTGTAATATCTGCACTCTCTCTAGGTCTGGTTTATGTTGTCTCTCCGCACAGTGGGCTGCAAGTGCAGTTTTTTGTGTCAAATTTTTATTTATATTCTTTAAATCAGATTTATGTCCTGCTATTCTAGTTTTTAATTTATTTCCTGTAGTACCAACATATACTTGGTCGCATGTATTTTTATCATTTCCAGTACACCTAATTTTGTATATAACGTTTGGATTGTCCATCTTGTCAAGTTTACTTTTTGCGTTTGCGAAAAGTTGTTTCAGTGTGTTGTTCGATGTATGTGCAAGTGTAAATTTCTCCTTATTATAGATCCCAGCACTTTTTATTCTCTCCGCTATACATACGTCATTGATTTGTAAATTTTTGTTGTATCTTTCCGTTCTGTTGGTCCATTATTATTTTTATAGTTTCTAATTAAATTTCTAATAATTGTGTAAGGAAAAGCATTCTTACTCAAAATGTTCTCCAGTTTTTTCTTATTCCTCTGATGAAATATTTCATCGCTTATAGATAAGACTCTTCGTATCAAGTTATTAGCTGTATTTATAATTACATTCTTTGGTTGACACGAATGAAAGTTTATGATTCTACCAGATGAAGTAGGCTTTTGGTACCAATCTATCTTAATGATATTGTCCGTTCTTATGACTAAAGTATCCAAGTATGGTAATTTTCCTTCCATTTCCTCTTCCATTGTAAACTTTATTTGTCGGTGGAAATCATTAAGTTGTGTAAGAGTCTTTTCTATTGCACTTATTTTCACAATCCCAAAAAGGTCGTCCACGTATTTTGTCAATAATCTTGGTTTATCGTCAAGTTGTTTCATAGTCGTTTACAATAATTCTTCCATTACTATGTCTGCGACAATGGGTGATGCTGGTGAACCCTTACACTGTGTATAAATCTTATCATTATATTTAAAATATCTGTTGTCCTTTATACAACTCTTTAATATCCTAAAAAATAGTTCCTCTGGTATGTCTGTATGTTGCTCGAAATCTTTCCATTTCCTTTTTATGACATCCATCGCATAGTCCACCGGTATACTTGGAAAGAGTGATACCACATCAAATGAGATTAATGTTTCGTCCTCAGCTATTGCACTATTATTGACTCTATTTCAAAATTGCACCGCATCCCTTACATTATATACAGACGATTCTGTGATCTTCCTCAATACATTCGTCAATAATTTGCCTCATTTTCTAAATGTATTTCCGAAATTTCCAATTGTATTTTAGAACATTAAACATGTACTTTCTATATACAAATTCTTAAATACAATTAGAAATTTCTGAAATAGAAATGGAAATTTCGGAAATACATTTATAAAATGTTGAAATACAAATGGAAATTTCTTAAATGGAATTTGATAAATTCTGAAATGTAAATAGAAACTTTTAAATTACATTTAACATTTTCTGAACTACAAATATAAAATTTCTAAAATACATTTAGAATTTTCTAAACTACAAATAGAAAATTCTGAACTACAAATAGAAATTTCTGAAATGTAATTCGAAACTTCCGAAGCACAAATAGAAATTTCTGAAATATAATTAGAAACTTCTGAAGCATAATTAGAAATTTCTGAAATATAATTAGAAATTTCAAAAAAAAAATATATAAATGGAAATTTCTAAAATATAAATGGAATTTTCTGAAATATAATTAGAAATTTCTCAAATACAACTGGAAATGGTGTAATTAAAATTTTTTCATATAAAAATTATATTTTTTTGGCATTATGAGTAGTTTTACGTATTTTGTTAAAAAAAAAAATGTATTGTCTTATTTTTTAAAAAATCTAAAAACTGTATTTATATTTTTAAAATATTATGGATCGAAGAGGTGATTTTTGAAATGTTGACTAAATTACACAAAAAATATACAATGGTCTTTTTAATACTTTTTAAATTACAGAAATTTTTCAATAACTTCAAAAGATATGAATATTTAAAATTGCATACTTTTTATATTTTGTTAACTTTTATACAAATTTTAAAGAAAATCCCAAAAACAAGAAAAAATTGTATTTTTATATGAAAAATTTGGAACATGTTTTTATAAAAATTTTATAATGCATATAAGATTTTCGCGTCTCAAAAATTTTACACTTTTATTTTAATGTAAAGATTCCAAACTTTTCATTTATGTTAAAAAATTAAAACATTTTAATAGCATATTTAAAGAAAAATACATATGAAAAATGCAATTGCATTAAAATGCATTTTTAAAAAATCTTTCTTATTTTTAAAATGTTTGTCGTAAAGCCGCCATATGTGAAATTCAAAGGCAGTTTAAATCATTAAAATTCACAAAGCCTTCTCAGAGATATTGCTATTCAAAGTTACATACTTTTGAAGTTTTTTTTGGTTTTTGAGAAAGTAAAAAAGTGAAATAAAATCGGTAGTTTTTACAATTTCGCGAAACTGAAAACTGAAATTGACAAAAGGCTTAATGGAGTTTATGTATACAAGTTTTTGAAATTGAAAGCCATCAAGTAAAAAAATACCCTTTTTCGGGCGTTCTTTCATGGAATGGTCGATATGTATATTTCAACGTGTTTTTTAAAATAATATTATGTAACTTTTGACTGAAACTGAAATTTAGCATAGTTATTACTGAGGTATTTTGAAGGAGGAGAACCTCCAAAAGTGGTCAAGTCTTTTAATTATTTCTTATATAATATCCGAGGTGACCCATTTCGGCGGTCCTCCCCCTGCTCCAAGGCCACCTAGATACTTGTGCTCCTAAAAAACAGTTGGAAAATACCTCAGTAATAATTATGTGAAATTTCATTGAAATATATTGAACGATTCAAAAGTTACATAATATTATTTAAAAAAACACGTTGAAATATACATATATAAGTGTACAGCAGTTTCAATGTGTTTTTTAAAACAATATTGTGTAAACCGTCCCCCAAATCAATTGGACACCTCAGGATTATCCATGTGAAATCTCATTCAAATACATCGAGCAGTTCTAAAGCTACAGAATTATTTCCAAAAAATTTCGTTTTGGGACCACTGTGCAATGTCTAATATGGCACTTTCAAATATGAAAATTATTTCATTAAAGGTATTCACTTCAGAAATTTTGCAACTTTGCAAGACCCTTACAAAGTAGAAAATTTACATCGATTTCTGTAAATACAACAACAACCACATAGAATAAATTTTGCACTACTTACTTTGCAAGGGTCTTGCAAAGTTGCAATTTCAGAGGTGAATACCTTTATTATATATGATAAAATTCTGCACAAAATCAGTCAGATTGAAAATGATAATAGTTTTAACTCTGACCAGGGTAGAATACAAGTCTAGATAAAAACTGTTTTATAGACAGCCGGACGTAGCGATCAACTCTGATATCAACCCATTCAAACCCAGGCTTCATAAAATAAAGAACCCAAAAATGACGAAAAATCATATCAAAATTGGATAAATTTTCATATTGTCACCCTAATTTGTATGAGGATTGTTTCGGCTATTTTTCTATATTTATTTTGGACGATTTTGCTTTGTGTCATTTTGCTGGCAGCCTCCGAAATTCTTAAAAAAAATAGTTTTCTAGGATGAATAATTTCATAAGTAAGCCGAGTTTTAGTTTTCTACTTTCTCTGAGAACTTCATAATGCTCTGGAGAAGGAAAAATACTTCGGAAATGATATATATCCACTTATCTCCACACCTTACAAAAATTTTTAAAATTTGTTCTCGCTAAAATTTGAAGGACGAAGAGTTTTTAAATAAGCTAATTTTATAATTTTCTATGTTATTTGGAAGCTTCATAAAGCTCTGGAAAGCAAAAAATTCTTAAGAAATTACATATCTTTGTAGAATTATGTTCTTCGAGATAATAAGTTTTTATTGAATAATAATTGAAAAAGTTAATTTCCATTTTGATAAAACTCAAAAAAGTGACTTATAAAAATTTAAATGTTTGTTACGGACCGTTTGGCTGGCGAGGTCTCCCACTAGCTCTGGGCATGTTTATCTTCAGGAAGGTTCCAACCCTTCCTCACCAGCCTCGTACCCGCACACTAAAATTTGAACAAGAACACAAAAACTAACTGACACTACGAACAACTATACCACACGAAGAATTTCCGAGACAGCTGATCGTCTCGTCTGCCCTCCCAACCATGTCATAGATGCATCCGCAATTCTTCTTTTCTATGACCCAAAACCCACTTGACCTCAATCTCCACTCTTACCTCTCCATCATTGCCAGTACCTGAAGGATTCAAACTAAATTTTTCTTTTTCAAGAAATTTCAAATTAATATTACCTTATTTATTTACACATTAAATTTTACATAATAAAGAAATAAAACAAAAATATCAAACTTTAAAATTAACAATAATAATAATAGTAATAATATTAATAATAATATTTACAATAATAATCAAATTATAATAATAATAATAATAATAATAATAATAATAATAATAATAATAATAATAATAATAATAATAATGAATTTGACAAATAAACATTAAACACCAATATTTACAAAAACTTAAATATCCCCTTTTTTAAATATAAATTTATAAAGAAATGTGAGAAATAACGGCAAAAAAATATGTATATAAAACGAGAGAAGAAGATATAGTCGGTCAAGCCCGACTATATGATACCCTACACCACATAATTTTGTTTTTACTTATATACAACTTACTTGTGTTAAATATTAACATAATACTAACATTTGTATAGGATTGCACGTTAGTGATTTTCGGGAGATGAGTTTATATGGGAGCTATGGTCAGTTATGGACCGATCTTCATGAAATTTGGTAGACGGATTTTTGCTGATATAAAACTTATATGTACTAAATTTCATTAAAATATTCCTATTTTTAAGGCATCTATAAGTGTTAAAACTCTATTCCGGGAGGACATTTGTATGGGGGCTAGGTGAAATAATGGGCCGATCATAACCAAATTCAATAGGCTTCGTCCTTGTGCTAAAAAAAGCACATGTACCAAATTTCATCAAATTATCTTCAAAATTGCGACCTGTACTTTGCGCACAAGCTTTACATGGACAGCCAGCCAGCCAGCCGACCAGACGGACGGACGGACGGACATCGTTAAATCGACTCAGAAAGTGATTCTGAGTCGAACGGTATACTTTAAGGTGGGGGTCCGAAGATTTTTTCTCTGCGTTACAACTTCTGCACAAACACATAATACCCCAACCACCTTTGGTGGTGTAGGGTATAAAAAGGGGATATTTAAGTTTTTGTAAATATTGGTGTTTAATGTTTATTTGTCAAATTCATTATTATTATTATTATTATAATTTGATTATTATTGTAAATATTATTATTAATATTATTACTATTATTATTATTGTTAATTTTAAAGTTTGATATTTTTGTTTTATTTCTTTATTATGTAAAATTTAATGTGTAAATAAATAAGGTAATATTAATTTGAAATTTCTTGAAAAAGAAAAATTTAGTTTGAATCCTTCAGGTACTGGCAATGATGGAGAGGTAAGAGTGGAGATTGAGGTCAAGTGGGTTTTGGGTCATAGAAAAGAAGAATTGCGGATGCATCTATGACATGGTTGGGAGGGCAGACGAGACGATCAGCTGTCTCGGAAATTCTTCGTGTGGTATAGTTGTTCGTAGTGTCAGTTAGTTTTTGTGTTCTTGTTCAAATTTTAGTGTGCGGGTACGAGGCTGGTGAGGAAGGGTTGGAACCTTCCTGAAGATAAACATGCCCAGAGCTAGTGGGAGACCTCGCCAGCCAAACGGTCCGTAACATAATGGCGCCCAACCAAATGTATGTAGGAACATGTGATGTCATCTATGCATGTAGTAATAGTCCAATAATTTATTTCTGTAATAGTCCAAATGTAACCGTGATTCATGTTGTGCTGGTTAGTCATGTAGCCGTTCTAGGACGATATAGAATGTTGTATGTGATTGTAACTGGATAATGTGGTAATCGGTGGTGAATATTTAGTGGATCGTGATACAGTAGCTTGAGAGTGATCTGGTGTGTCCCCAAATGTATTGTATTCGTTTCCAATTTTGTTGTAAGTAATTTTAAAGTTCAATTGTATTTAAGATCATTGTTTAGTGTTGAATGTTGTCTAATGTCTGATAGCCTGTCCGATCATGTGTATCGAGAAGTGTGTAGTATCAGAGTTAGTAATGTTCGTCCTAAAAATGATTGTTTAGTTTTTGTTGGTAGTTTTGCTTGTATACCACATGAAGAATTTATAAAAGAGTTTGGTTTACCGCTTTGACCTCCACGTCCGTCCATCGTTGCCTAAACCAAATTAAAAATTTTATTTATTATGATTAATTTTTCTTATTTTTATATATATTTTGCATGATATAATTTATTTATTTACTTAATTATTTTTTTTTATATTTCAATTTATTTTTATATAGTTACTGTTTTAGTTCAAAATTTGTAGTATTTATTGCATGTATTATTTTATTTTATATCTTGACATATTATTTATTTTTGTTTTAAATTCCTAGTTTAAGTTTATGTATTTATTTATTTATTTGCATGTTTATTTATTTTGTTTATTTATTTATATTATTATTTGTTTATTTATTTAATTACTTATTTTATTTTTATTATTTTATTTATTTATATTTTTTATTTATACTTGACTATTTATTTATTTATTTACTTATTTACTTATTGCTTTATTTGCTTATTTATTTATTTAGCTATTTATTTTATTTATTATTAATTTTTTTATTCGACTATTAATTTCTTTAATTATTTATTTATTTATTTTGATTATTTTATTTATACATTTGCATGTTGTGTTGTTTATTATTTATCATAGTTTAAGTTTTTAATCTGCGTGATAATCTATATAAATTTAAGATTCTGTTTTTTTGTTTTTTTTTATCGAATTGATGGTTTATTTATAACGATTTTTTTTATATCAAATTGAAATTTCTAATAATGCTGCCGATCTTTTTTTTTTCTCTACTGCCTATAACTTGCCAATATTAAATATTATTTTATCACTATCTGGAAAATTATTGCACACACAATTTTTATATTTTTTGCCAAATCAAACGTCATTTCCTCCACTTAATAGTTTATCATTTGCGCCGGATAGAAAAGTTTTGTCATTATTGGATATATTTGTAAAGAATCTTAAATCTATAGTGTTTTTTTTTTAGTTGAGTGAGTGTTGATAGAAAGATTATTAGTAGTAAATAGTGGTAATCTATCTCATGATATCTATGTTTAAATTTAGCGAAACAAATGTAAAGTGCAATGTTAAAAAAAAAAAAAATTATATACATTTTTGTAATATCAATTTTTGTTTTGTTTTTAGAATGTCCTTAATTTAATAGTATTCTACTAAGTACCTACATATATCATAAAATAGAACTGGAAGTTTATGTGAGAGCCACCTTATACAGAATTTTCAAAAAAATTTACTAATTTTTTTTTGAAAATACAAAAACAAAATATATGTGACTACATGTATTTTGTCTTGGTATGAATTAGGTTTCTGGCAAATGAATTAGTTTTTTTCTCTCACATAAATATCTAGTTGTTAATCTATAACCTATATAGTCTGTGATAACCCAACAAACAATGTAAGGACAATTCAATAAAATTAGTGCAATATTTGTTTTAAGGAATCTGTGATATAGGTATAAGTAAAACCATGAGTAATTCTGTGATATAGTCGTTTAAGCCGTGATGTTATCTAATTGTTGTAATTTTAAGTATGCTTTGGATTGGTGCAATATAGAATAAGCTTATATGTTGACCCAGTCTGTAAGTATATGTAAGAAACTCGAAAATGAGAGATGTCACAGGATGAACGTATTTATCAGGGAATTAATGGTGGAATACTTACCTAGTAGGAGGTCAGTACCTGTGAGAGATTTCAATACTCTGAATCTTTTACGTTTAAAAGAATTTCAGAGTTCAGTGGCATAATATAGATTTTAGTATCCCTAACGAATGAAAAGATGGAGAGGCGAGACCCAAGTTTTTAAGTTTAAAAGTTTAGATTTAAGAGTAATAGCCTTAAAAGGGCGATCGTTTTATGTTATGAAGCACTATTGTGCACTGCTGGTATTTCCAGAACACGAAATTATAATTTTTATATAATGGGTTGCCTCTACGATCTTCTTTTACCAAATGGAAAAGAGTTCGGTAGAGTGCTTAAATTTATGTTAGCCGCAAGAAAACCACACAGGTTTAGACATCAAGATCCCTCACCATAAAACATGAACGAATATTATACTTTAATTTTATTGCCCGGCTAAATCTAGGGTAGAGTATGAGACTCTTCTCAGGTCGTGAGAGTTCCCCACGTTGGGCCTTTTACTGAATTAAAAAATCCGCACACCGTTCCCTCTGGCTGGCGCCAGTAAAACCGGAGTTTTGTTGCGGGTGTGATTTTTGCCCGAAAATAAAACATACGGATCTGTTTGATGGTTGGGTGATGTTGTGTATTTCTAGGTTTTGTGAAATGTTTGCTGGGTATTGTTATTGTCTGTAAATAAATGTTTGTTGGGTGGTGTTGTGTTTTTATTTAAGTGTAATTCAGTTTTTTTTATGTTTGTTGTCATTTATATTAGATTTTGTTTTCTGTTTTATGTTATCATGCCGGATATTTTGATTTATTATTGTTTATGTGCTGTTTTGAAGGTTTTTTTTTTTAGTTTTGTATGTACGTTGTCTTTGTGTTGAAATTTAGCTAGAAAGAGAAGAAAATTGATTTTTATTTGTCCATAAGAAAAAAATAAAAAAAAAAAAATACACAAATGCTTACTTGAGATGTCCTTTTAAATTAATCCTGAAAATAATAGAATAAAACTATACAATAAAATATACAACGAAATTTAAAAATTTACAATATACTTACATGTGTCTGCTAGTTAAAATGTCTTCTAATGTGCTTATGTATGAGTAAATGTCACTATAACCAGAGTTGTGTTTTGTACTAAATGTATGTGAAGTTGGCAATATTTACGTAATAAAATGTACAGTGTTGTAATTTCATTCAAGAATATAAAATTTTAAAATCGAAATGTAACAATTTAATATTATTGAATGAAAATAAAACACTTACAATTTTTATGAGAGCCTGGTAATGAAAGTAGTACATATTCATAGATTTTTAGGAGGCTAGAGATAGATGATGGGCCGGCAAAGGGTGAAAGGTAGAAAATCATTTAAAATAAATAAGAAATAGAAATGAACGGCAATGAAAAAAATAGATAAATATTATAAATGTAACAGAATATGCAAATGTTAATATTTATATAGGGAAAATTAACGGAGCGTGAAAATTGGCAACAGGCATTTTCCAATACATAAATGGATATTGTGTTGGAAATACCGTTAAAACATAATATAGTTTAAAGGTATTGATCTATATTGTAGAGCAATGATGTTTAAACGATAAACGTGAGCCTAAAGAGACAGTTGTCTTAAATATTTGATTAATAAAATAATTTCAATATAAATTAAAATATTTTTTTTTACAACTTCTGTGTGGTGAAAATAGTTAATTATATATAATGATTTTAATGGAAACGTGAGTTCTTTAGTTTTAAAATTCGTGAAAATTATGGTGTTAATTATAAATTAATTTTTTTGTAGCTGGCTATTAAATGGAGGAATTAAAATTAGAAGTGAAAATGGCTTAAAACCACACAGACGTAATAGCCAGGTAACCATCTATTATTTTAATATAGCTCACTTGCAATAATAATTTGGTGATGAATAAAAAAAAATAGAAAGAGAGAACTTGATATGAAAATCTAAAAAGAAAATAAAAATCAAAGCAGCAAAAATAGAAGTGATGTTACCAACAAATTTATAGAGTAGTTTATCGTTTCAAATCTACAATGTGCCAAATTAAAGAAAATTGTAAAATAAACCTGTAAGAAGATGATAAAAAAAAAAAGGAAATAATTTATGTGATTGAAAAAGATAGTAAATAGTAATACTTACCTAGAAAAAAATATATATATAGTAATAATACTTACCTAATAAAAGAAAAAAGATAATAATAAATATATAAATATTAATAAAAAATAAAAATAAGTTAAGTTTAAGTTAATTTTAAGTGTAGTTGTCCCGTTAAGATCGTTAAGCGAGTGTCAAGTGTAGTAGTTTGTGTGTGTGTCCTATATATTTGCATGTAACCATATGTTTACACCTGACCCTCGATTGCCTGGTAATTAACTAATATACATATATATATATATAGAAAAAAATCAAGAAAAAAAATAAAAGTAATTGAAAATCAAATATTTTAGGGAGCTCCTTCAAATATAGGAAAAAGGAAATAAAAAAAATAAAAGAAGGAAGAGTTGATATTCAAAAAGAAAATCAGATATATATATGTGTAGGAGAAAAAAAACTGGAAGGAGGAAATTAAAGAAATTTTAAATATAAATTTATAAAGAAATGTGAGAAATAACGGCAAAAAAATATGTATATAAAAAAAGGGGATATTTAAGTTTTTGTAAATATTGGTGTTTAATGTTTATTTGTCAAATTCATTATTATTATTATTATTATTATTATTATTATTATTATTATTATTATTATTATTATTATTATTATTATTATAATTTGATTATTATTGTAAATATTATTATTAATATTATTACTATTATTATTATTGTTAATTTTAAAGTTTGATATTTTTGTTTTATTTCTTTATTATGTAAAATTTAATGTGTAAATAAATAAGGTAATATTAATTTGAAATTTCTTGAAAAAGAAAAATTTAGTTTGAATCCTTCAGGTACTGGCAATGATGGAGAGGTAAGAGTGGAGATTGAGGTCAAGTGGGTTTTGGGTCATAGAAAAGAAGAATTGCGGATGCATCTATGACATGGTTGGGAGGGCAGACGAGACGATCAGCTGTCTCGGAAATTCTTCCTGTGGTATAGTTGTTCGTAGTGTCAGTTAGTTTTTGTGTTCTTGTTCAAATTTTAGTGTGCGGGTACGAGGCTGGTGAGGAAGGGTTGGAACCTTCCTGAAGATAAACATGCCCAGAGCTAGTGGGAGACCTCGCCAGCCAAACGGTCCGTAACAAGTTTTACATTTCACAAAGTATAAAAAGTAACAAGTTGATATTAATTATATTCCAATACCCTTCCTTAATTAATACATTAATACAATTGTAACAAACTTCTAAATTTGCTGAATTTAACATGTGCTAGTGGCTTGGTTAATATATCAGCTTGCATTTCTTCTGTTGGGCAATAGGATATTTAGAATATTTTTGTTTTTAAGATCACGTACAAAATGATATTTAGTATCTATATGTTTTGTTCGTTTACTAAATTTTTCTGAAGAGACTAATTTTATGCAGCTTTGGTCATAGAGTAACACATAGAGACGAAATTCTCGATTGACAATTAAATAAAATTGTTTTTTTGTAAACAAAAATTTGTTTTTATTTTCTTTTGGCAACAACAAAATGTATTTGATTACATGTATTTTGTTGCTGCATGAGTTAGGTTTTTGACAACCGACTTGGGTTTTTGACAATTAGTTTCGTCTCATGTTTCTCTTTGGCTTTGGTTATCTTCAAAAAGTACTGCAGGTTCTTGAAGTTCAATGCAAAAATCTTCAATCAGTTTTCTTAACCATACTGTTTCTTGTGCTGCTTCAGATAGAGCAATGTATTCAGCTTCTGTTGAAGAAAGTGATACAATTTGTTGTTTATGACAAGACCAGTTTACACAGCCTCCATGGTACTTGAAAACATAGCCACTTTTCTTTTTTTTATGATTAGTTTTTATTGAATCTTTCTTTTTCAGAAATTTACAATAAGTATTAAAATCTTAACCTAAACTTAAATTAATGTTGATATTGCCACTGCAAAATCCAACGTAGAGTTTTTATTAATAGTGCTATCTTCCAAGATCCAATGTTTCCAATCTTCTTAGACGTCTGTGACCCTCAAATGTAAGCAGATCCCTTGCAAGGGGGTTTGGGTGTTCCGCTAATTTCTTCATGTAATTTATGCAGCTATTTTTTATCTCCTCACGAATTGCAGGAATATTTAGATCCCTGTGGATATTACTATTTCTGACGTACCTTGGTGCACCTGTTATTATTCTTAGAAGTTTCGACTGTCTTTGTATTTTCTCAATGTTTGTTGAGGAGGCTGATCCCCAGAGCTGGATGCCATATTTTCTTATTCTTATTATTGCTTTATATAAGAGAATCTTATAGTCCAGGTCTAGGGCCGACCTTGGAACAATTAATCAATAGATTTGGGAAGATTTTAATTTCATTTGTGTAAGTTTTGATTCTATGTGACGAGACCATGTTAGACGTCAATCCAGGTGAATTCCAAGATACCTTACTTTGTCCTGTTCAGGGATTTGGATATTGTTGATTCGAATAGGAGGACAACTTTCCCTGCGTAAAGTAAATGTAATGTGGACACATTTCGTAGCATTCACATTGATTTTCCATTTGTGTAGCGATTTCTCCAATTCAGTGATGTGGGATTGTAGTTGTTCGGATGCTATAACGGGATCTGTGTGCACACTTAAAAAATCAGTATCATCTGCAAAAGTTGATGTATGAGTCATCTGCCGTATAAAGTATATAAAGAAGCGGCCCTAAAATACTTCCTTGAGGTACACCTGCAGAAATTTTTCTGCGTGAAGAAATCACGTCTTTTGATCTAATTTGAAAATATCTATTTAATATAAAGTTTTTTAGTAACTTATGAAGGTTTTGTGGAAGTAATGTGGTAATTTTATGTATAAGTCCTTCGTGAAAGACTTTATCGAAAGCTTGAGAAATGTCAATAAATAATGCTGAGCAATACTGCTTGCTCTCGAAACCTCTTCTTATGAGATTTGTAATTCGATGAACTTGTTCAATAGTATCATGTTTTTTTCTAAAACCAAACTGATGGTTAGGTATACTGTTATTACTAGTAAGATGTAATAATAAGCTCTCAAGGAGCAATTTCTCAAACACGATAGTAGGCTTATTGGACGGTAAGACGTTACTTGAGTGACGTCTTTTCGGGTTTGGGTATCATTACTATCTCTGACAATTTCCATGTACATGGAAAGTAGCCAGTACGTAAAATGGCATTGAAAATAAATAAAATAAATCTTAGAGCCGAGTTTGGTAAGAAACAAATCATAGTACTGGTAATTTTGTCCGTTCCAGAAGATTTTCCTGCCTTTAGACCTTTTACTGCTGACTTCACGGCAGAGAGCCGGAACTTTATTGGATTGGGAGTATGGTCGCTAACTACTACAGGCCTAAGAGTTGAGCCTGTGTCATTTGGAGTGAAAACGTTTTCCAAATGACTAGCGAATGCTTCCACTTTTTCATTATAACTTTTGGCCCATTGGCCATTTTGGAGGCGGATGGGAGATTCATGTGCAATAGGGCATTGCATATTTTTCACCGCCTTCTTTTTTTTTCACTGAATGATTTTCTGTCCATGCGATTTTGTGCCCAATCTGCATCTACGTATCCAATAAGTTTCTCAGATCTGTTATTTCCTAATTTTAATTTCATGTTTTTTGTCCCTTTAATATACTTTATCAATCTCTTTAGTTCTACCCAATCTTCTTCTGCAGGCTGAGTAACATATTGACATAGGATTGAAACTGATGCTGATATATCTGGGCGGCTGTTTACGGAAAGATAAATCAAACATCCAATAAGCTCTTGATATTTTTCGTTGTTATCCATAATATGAAAATTTTGTCGATCCATGGTAACATAGCCAACATTCATTGGTATTTTAGAACCCTTACATTCTTTTAGACCGGCTTTGGAAACAATTGAGTCGATGTATTGACTTTTATGTATATTATAAAAAACGTCTTTACGTTCCCGAGTATTGTATACTCAAAATTGTTTTGTATTTTAAAATTATTGTTTGATTTTGCTGTTACCAATATGTCATCTATGTAAACAAGAATGAAAATAAATTCATTTTCAATCTTTCTTTTTAATAAACAAGGATCACCATTTCCTTGAATAAACCTTTCCTTTTTAAGTACGTTAAAAAGTTTTGTGTTCCAGCATCGTGCTGCTTGTTTTAAGCCATACAGACTTTTTGTAATTGACATACCATTAAATTTTTGCTGTTTTTGTTTTCTTCATATCCAATAGGTTGACTCATGAATATTTTTTCTTCAAGATCACCGTTGAGGAAAGCCGTTTTTATATCATAATGTTTTATGTTGTAATTTTTAGAACCAGCAATTATTAAAAACATTCTTAAAGTGGATTACCTTACAACTGGAGCAAAAACTTCGTCGTAATCAGTATCATATTTTTGACTAAAGCCCTGTGCAACTAATCTTGCCTTGTACTTCAAAATTTCACCATTTGAAACCCGTTTTATTTTGTAAATCCACTTGCAGCCTATAGCTTTTCGTCCAAAGTACAATCTTTCAAGTGTTATTAGTTTTCAACGATTTAATTTCTTCATTCATAGCTTCAATCCAATTTTCTTTCTCATGGCATTCGATAGCTTGTTTGTAGGTACTTTGCTTAACGTTTTTCACAAAGTTCACATATCGCTTTGACAATAAACCGAAATTTGAACGAGTTGGTTTTCTTAGAGGTATTTGTGGTTAACTTCTGCTTCCTCAGTTTTTTATTGTACTACTTCTATTTTCCTAGAATTAGATCTTAGTATTTTGTAATCCTGTTTTATTTAAATTTTTAAATTCATGTTTAAAAAACGTAGCGCCTTCGACTCCTCTGTATATCCCACAATAATCAATACTTCAGTTTTCTGATCTAAATTCTTACGTTGTTGTGTCGGTATTAAAACATGTACCTCAGAACAAAATATTTTAAATTGTTTTATATCAATCTTCTTCCCTTCCCAAATTTCGTACGGAATATTATTCTTTTATCTTGTCGTGGTTCGATTTTGAATAAAATTTGTCGTTGGCACTGTGTTACAAAATGAAAGTATTGATGCATTTCCATTTATCATTGCTTAAAATTCAGTCTGATGTGGAATGTTTGAAGAAAGGCAAAGCTTGTCGGTTTGGGTGTGGTAATTGACACAATAAGTATAAAAAATCATTCCACTACTTGATCCTATATAAGTTGTATTAACTAATCGTAATCATATTAACTGAGTTTGTATTACAATGGTCGACAAAAAATCCTCCCCCAAAGACGAATAGTTTAACTTAATGCATTTTGATGTGCTAAATACAAATCTGCTTTCAGTTTTTTTCCATCAGGTCTAGATTTTTTTTATGGGCGTGTCTAATATTTCGGCCATATTAAGGCCATTACTTTAGTATATTTCCTCATAACTCAAGAACGGTGTGTACGATTGACATAAGTGATATAAAATGCGTACTAAAAATATCTTCAAATCACTCAAACTAACTTTTTATGTGCTCAATAGTTTCATAGTTATTTTGAAATAAGTGCCCAAAAAAAATCATTTTCATGCAAAATTTTAGATTTTTTTTGTTACTAAAATTTCTTTTAATAAATAAAAACATCAAAAATATTAGTTTATTTTAAAGCTGGTAATGCTGCGAACAAAATAAGGCATGTATCATAGTATAATAATAAAGTACTCGCACATCTACAAAAACAAAAATTGCTTGTATTTTGTTAGTGTAAAACTACTGTCCACAATGTCAATATGGTTTGAACGGAAAAATGAGAGAATGAAGGAGAGCAAGAGTAAAAAAACTCGAAAAAAATTTTACATATGAATACAAAAACAATTTGGCAGTACCGCGAGGTTTGCCAATGAAAAAATTGTAAAACAGCTGTTCTTACGAGTATACTTTATAATTATTCTATGGCATGTATCTTCAAAATTGATGCACAAATTGTGATGTTATTCACAGTTAAGTAAAAATACCCATGTTACATACAAATACGTAGAAATACAGTGGTGGCAAAAAAATAAAAAATTCTAGAAACAAAAATTTGCATTCACTTTTTTTCTATCTCGTACTGATTTTTTTTATTTGCATGACTAATATCATATCACCTTATTCAGCAGTCAGACTTTAAAACTCGAGAATGGTTTGTACAATTTGAGCTATAACTCAAGAACCGTTTACACGATTTTGAGAAATGATACATCAAAAGATGCATACGAAAATTTTCTTCAAGGTATGTAAAAAATATTTTTTATTCGTTCAAGAATTTCAGAGTTATGGATCAAAATTCCACAATTTAAAAAAAAAAAATAAATCATTTTTTTCGCTATTTATTACCAAATAACTACGGAAATATTAACTGGATAAAAAAATTATGTAAATTCAGCTCAAAGACAATTTAGATCACTATATATTTGAGTTTAATTTATCTTAATTGGACAAACAGTTCTCGAGTTTCATGCTCATAAAAAAAATCGATACGTGACAGAAAAAAAGTAAAAACTGATTTTTATTTAGCACATTAAATTCCATATAATCCACATATTTTTTTTTATTTAAGACGAAAAAAAAAAAATTTTGCCGACTAGTGTATTTCCTTAACTATGAATCCAATCAAGACTTTTGCATCAATTTTTATGATACGTGGCTTTATTTACTCGTAGTTTTGCCAGCTTTGAGATAAAGATGATAAAATGATAAACATTTTTGATGTTTTCACTTTTAAAAAGAAGTTTTAGTAAAAAAAAAGAAATCTTGAATTTAGCATGAAATTTTTGGATTATCTCAATGCGTCTAGACGTGAAAAATATTCAAATTCAGCTCTCTGAAATTGGTAAGAAAAATGGCTATTTTTTACAAAAATATAGTAAAATTCTTTCACTTTTTTGGCAATTTTTCAACAATAAAAAAGATATAAAAACAAAAAAAATAATGTTTTGTAAAGCAAAACTCCGCATATTTCCCAAAAACTAATAAAATATTATAAGAATATAAAAACGATCTATATAAATAGAAATGCCTGATGTAGGGTACAAACATAAATCAATTAAAAATTTCTTTATTAAACATTTATAAAGCCTTACCTTTTGAAATATACAAAGAAAAAATTTTATTCTTTAACGGAACTTTGAGAAAAAAGTGAAAGAATCGTACTATATTTTTGTAAAAAATAGCCATTTTTCATACCAATTTCAGAGAGCTGACTTTGAATATTTTTCACGTCTAGACGCATTGTGATAATTCAAAAATTCTTTCAACATATTATTTTGAAATAGCAATTTCAAAATACTTTTAAAAAATGTTTACCTCATACACCTCAGGACTTATTCCCGAAAAACGAAAGAAAGTCGAGACAAAAAATCAAAATTCAAGTGTAAATATCTTTTTATCTGTAAGAGATAACTTAGGTGAGTAAGCTTATTTTTTCTTTATCTTGCCAAGTACTTTATATAAATATAAAATTCTTTAAAATCGGACTTCATTTGTAGAAGTTACGATTTTTTTTTAACTTTTACATACTCGAGGTAGTCAATTTTGGCACCCTGTAGCTTATATTGTGTTTAATTACAGGGTGACTACAATATGGTTTTTCTGAAAGCTTAAGTCCTCCTCTGCAACTCTTCAATACATTTCAATTTAATCCGAGCAGTAGTTTTGGAGATTTATAACCAAAAAATTTGCGTTTAACCCCACTGTGCGTTCTCGAGTTATAGTGAAATATACTCGAGTAATCAGCTTATTTAGGGCGCAATAACGCCCATAAAAAAATTTCGACCTGATGGGAGAAAACTGAAAGCAGATTCGAGTTTAGCATGCGGAATTCCATCTAGTCCACATATTTTTTATATTTTTTTTTTTTTGACGAAGCACGAAAAAAAAATTTTCGTTGGCCTGTGTTATATATGCGATAGATGACTTAATCGCAAAAGACTGTTTTAATTGTTCCCAATAGTCATTCCCAATAAATCATCTTTAGTCATTCCCAATAAATCATCTTACTCACTTATTTATCGACAATTCCCAACTAAAGTTCCTAGTCCATTTTAATTTATATATTATAAATCATTTATTAAAAAAAAAATGTATATATAAAATACTTAATAATAAGAAATATGGGATATATATATTTTATATTAAATTCAATAATAATTATATAAATTCGAATGTACTGGGGTATAAAAAATTTAAAATTTCAGATTTTTTTTTTTTAAAATATCACGATTAGGATAAGTATTAATTACAGTTTTTCTTTTCCCGGACTTTTTCCGCTCCCGGGAAATCGGGATTGATTTTTAAATTTCCCGGGATCCCGGGAATTCCCGCTGAAAATAAATAATTAATAATTTTAATAATCAGTTAAATAAAAGATAAAAAATATTAAAATAAACTAATTAATCATAAAATTATAAACTAATTCTTTTTGAAATATTGAATGAATACTTTTTATTATATAACAACTCATACGAAAGTCGAATCAATACCTTGGTTTTCATTTACCCCATTTGGAAAAATCTCTAAATATTTATACGGAAGTAAGCTTGTTGTTAAGAAAACCTCAGGGAATTTTACAGTTTGAATACTTTTAGTCTCACGTTTTCGTTGGGGCATTAAAAATGTAAGTTGTTGTTTGAGGTTTCCAGACATTTTAAAAAGATTCCTCTTACAACTTTCACATGCGTGGAAATTGCATCTTCAAATCGTTTAATAAATATACTTCTTAAATATCGAATTTTAAAAATATTATTTTTGACCACAATGAAAAAAATTGAAAATCAATTTTTTTTTTTAATTATTCAGCAAAAAAGAAAACGATATTTTGTTTTCAGACTGTTATACGAAAAATATCAAACAAATTGAGAAATTTCCTTAACAATATTTAAACTTAACAAATCAAATTAAATAAATAAAAACAAATGTAAAAACACATTATATACTAAAATATCCATATATTAGTTGTTAAATATAAACATTTTGCATACACAAGAAATCCCGGGAATTCCCGCTTGATTTCCCGGGATTACGGGAGTGAAAATTTGACGGGATTCCCGGGAATTCTCGTCCCGGGATTTCCCGTGAAAAACTCTAGTATTAATATATATATTTATAATTCAATTATTAACGAATGCATGTTTAATTTTACGAACTTACATTTTTTTTGTAAACTTTATAAAAGCATTTGAAAAAAAAAAAAAAAAAAAAAATACCAAATGACTAAGATGTAGAATTCAAAATTTTACGGCAACGATGACTTGAGCTCAATCCATTCGTGGTCGTATGCACTGTAATTTGACACAATTTTAATTAGTATTAGAGAACAAACGCAACCAAACGGATTTCAACGTTGTTTTCCGCTCTAAGAGAGAAATGCAAATTAAATGAAGTCGGAATCCAGCAGCGGATTTCATATATATTTTGTTTTTGTTTCTTTATATTTTTTGTGTTTGGCAACAACAAAACTACATATATAAAAAAATATTTGTCTTTCTCTCTTAAATTCCATACATAAAAATAAAAGGCAAATCTATCTATCTCTTTCTTTCTTATATAAATTTAATGTAAACTTATGTGATTCATTTTGCAACAACGGCAACACTAACAGAGAGGGAGAGTGAGAAAATTAAAGCTTTTGAGAATCCGTTGTGCAATTAAAATAGATTTTAATTTCCAGCGGATTCCGCTGTGTTGTTTTAGTTGTCAAATCTTCATATAAAAAAAAAAATAATCCGCTAGGTTGTGTTTGGGCTCTTAAGCGGTTTAAAAAAAATTATAGTCATATGATATTAATCAAAAGAAATTAAAGAATATATATTAATAAATTACATAAGCTTCATCTTAGTTATTACATAACGAAATTTTAATTTTGTAAATTTAAACATGCTAGGGTTATGAAATTTTATAAGTTTTGATATTATATTAATTTAAAAATTATAAAATAAAAAAATATTAATTTAAAAATTATAAAATAAAAAAAAAAGTAAACTAATTAATACAGTATATTTAATTTCATATATTCATTACATCTGTAATGAAACTGTTTTATTAGAATATTCTCATTTTGTTTTTTTGTAAAATAATTCATTTAACATTAGTAGCTCTTGGTTAACAGTTTCATGATAGGTGTAATTATGTTAGTGATGGTAATTTTATAAAAGAACGTAATTAATGTTATTGATCATTATTTAGTATATAGAGAAGAACGATTTAAGAATTTTTTTTTTTTTTTTTTGTTTTAATTTCTTGATAGGCAATAATGATTAAATTCATTTTTATTTAATTTTGGTTGTATTTGATTTGGGATTAACATTTTTTGGTAATCTTTTTTATATGAATATATTATTTCAAATTTTTTAAATATAATTTTTTTTATTAAATTCACTTAAAATATTCAACGTGGTATTTGTTTGTTCGTGAAATTAGCTTCTTTTTCAAAAAAAGATTTATTTTTCTTTCAATACAAAGTTCAAGAGAGCTAATAAAAGCAGTTGTGAGCCTGTCAAATGGTTATAAAAGAACCAGTCTCCAATTCTCATTTCCGAAAAAGCTTTTAACTTTTTTATACCCTTCACCACAGGTGTAAAGGGTATATATAAGTTTGTCATTCCGTTTGTAATTCCCACAATTTTCGTCGGAGAGCATTTTCGGGATCCTTGTAAGAAATGATGACGATAGGACCATGTCCGTCCGTCCGTGTGTCGGTTGAAATGGCGTTTATGAAGCCCACCGATAACTGACATATATAATATATATGTCAAACTATCGGAAATGCTTTCGAGAATTTTGCTATTGGAATTCAGCAAGATCGGTTCATACAATGCGGAGATATGTTAAAATAACCGGTTTTTAGAACCGGTTTTCCAGTTTCTGAAGCCCTTGTATATACTAGGGACTTCGTTTTTACAAAGAAGTCTCGGACATTTTTTTTCTGAATTTTTGTTCTGAAATAACAAATATTTTTATAAAATTTCGGTTTTTTGAATCAGCAGGATCGGTTCATAAATGGCGGAGATATGCTTTAAAAACCGGTTTTTGGAACCGGTTTTTCAGTTTCTGAAGCCTCTACATATACCAGGTACTTCGAATTTTTAAAGGGGGCTCGGAAATTATTTTCTGAATTTTTGTTCTGAAAAAATGAAATAAATCGGTTCAGTAATAACTGAGATATCGGGGAAAACGATTTTTTTATTTTTGAAGCCCTTGTTCAAGCTACAGATTTTTATTTTTATACAGATCAGTCATAAATGTTTTTATAAAATTTCGTTTTTTTTAATAAACCAAATTCGTTCATAATGAACAGAGTTATGGTCCAAAAACAAATCTGTTAAGAATTAAATACACATACAAACATGTATATTAAGCATTTTAATGACTATTAGTGACGTTTTTTGTTTTTTGTATAGACAAGTAGTTTAGTTAGAAACAGCAGTAATATAATGAATAACAGTGTTGTTGTTGTTCTTTGTATATGCAGTCTGTACAAAGGTAAATAGATATGGAATTGTTGTTGTTTATTTTTAAAAACTAAAACATATCTATTAAGAATATACATAAATACATACACAAACATTTATATTAAGCATTGTAATGACTATTAGTGACGTTTTTGTCTATAAGACAAGTAGTTTAGTTTAGCAACAGAAGTAATATAATGAATAACAGTGTTGTTGTTGTTCTTTGTATATGCAGCCAGTTTGTATATACACACATAAAAAATAAGTAAATATGGAATTGTTGTTGTTGTTTATTTTTTAAAAGCAAAGCCTGCTATGATTGTTTTTTTTTTATATATTCAAATTTTCGTAGTTTGAAAAAAATTTAGATTTATATATGTGAAAATATGAAAACATACGTTAAGGCGAACATTTTATTATTTGTCGGTAATATGGTAATATGATGTCAATAAGATAGTAAGATGGTAATATGGTGAAGGGTATCAAAGATTCGGCACAGCCGAATCTTTTTTCAATTTCATTTTATTAATATACGAATATATCGAACAGCTGTGTTACTAGCTGTGTTCGCGTACCTGATATTTTGTGATAATTCTAGTCGTCTTCACTTAACATAAAATATTTAACATTAATACTAACATCATGTTACTGATAAATGTAGATCGTTCAATTTGATGTTAATGTTAATTTTTTCGATGTTTAAACACGGTTGTTAAAGTAAATGTTAAAACCCAGCAGTTCGCCGAACTAGTTACGTTACGTCGAATTCGTTAACCACTAAGAACTACCACTAGTTACTTTTCAACCCACTCACAATGCTTTTAACTGGTGAATTTAACATGGGGATGTCATTGGAGGTAACTAATTGGCCACCTTTTGCATTACTATTCACTAGTAGTTTGGATAGTACCATTTTTCTAGTTATTTCGAATGAAACATAATACTACACATTGAACTGTTCGTAAGAATCTAGCACTATCAGCATAACAAGTCACTAGTATTTTCAGTAGTACAAAAACTCTAGTATTTGGGACGAAAAAGTTGAAAAAATAAAATTGTACTTTTATTTTGTATTTTTAAAGTTTTAATTTCCCTAATAAGTAAATTATTGTTTTTTTATTTTATTAATTTAGTTTTATTTAAGAATTTTCTGATGTTTTTATTTTATATTTTTATCCATCGATATCTTCAGCTGGGCTTGAACTTCTAACATTCTGGTTTGTAGGCACGCATATTAACCACTGGGCTATTGATCTCTTTATTTAACATTCTGCTATGTGCTGTTTTCAATTTCAAGAGATTATTTGTTGTAATGTATGCATCATCTGTGCCAAAAAAATTATACTAAAATACTGCATTACATGTAGTTACCCAGCAAAAATTTTTTAGGTACTGGTAAGCAGTACAAAATTATTCATGCCTGCCGATAGCACATCATTGATGCGCATTTGAGTAAGCTATAAAAGGAAGCGAGAAATATACATTGGGCTCATATTTTCTTTTACCGAATTACAACCTGCATCCTCTCTCGCTTACGTGGATGCAGGATTGTAAGCGAATGACTTCCTTCTCCCCATTTTAATTTACGATTTAAAACAAAAAGTTCTGCTAAGTTGGGTGATGCAATGTTTTCAACTGCGTTGATTAGTTGTGATCGAGTGTTCAAAGTAATAAGAAGTAAGTTTGTTCGTGAAAGTCGAAAAAAATATTAATATTAAAACCTATTAAAATTGTAAGTAAAATTATTATATTTGTTTAAATAACTTTTTATAATAACAAAATAAAATTATTTATTAAATTATTAAAGCTTTAAATATGTATATTGTTTTTAGCTTTCATTATATAATATACAAGAAATGACATGTTTTGTAACGTATTTTGTGTTTTATTACTTTCTTAATTTTCAGTTTGACTTGTTTTGAAGAAATGTTTTTGTTTTTATACGATTAGAGAAAAAATAAAAATAAAAAAAAAAAAAACAATGGGTGATTTATGGGTTACCCAAAATTTCTATATATAATATACGGTACGTATAACATATTCCATGTTTTTTGTGTAAATTTTTCTTTTTTTTCATATTAAGTAGTATAATATTTTTATTTATTATTATTATTATTTTTTTTTTTGCAGATTAAACAATTAAGGATTACCCCAATAAAAAGGCCATTTGACTCAAATAAGTTGATGAACTGATTTAAAAAATATCTGATTTTTCTTTTTAATTTTTTTTTTATAAAATAAATCAAATAAATTAAAAAAAATAATAATAATAATAAAAAGTAATAATTTTCATAAATGCATTATTTAAATTCAAGGCATGATTTCACAGCCTCTGGGATATCTAAAAGATGCACATAAAAGAGGCATGATATCATCACATGCATGATGCCTTAAAATGCGCATAATAAAGGCATGTATGAACTTAATACGTAGCGCAGCAAAGAGCCCTACCAAGTGGGACATCACGAACAAAAATCATGCCTTCTTGAAGCAGGTTTATAAGGGAGAGTTCTTTTATCTCTCCCTTACAAACCTGCTTCTGGGTATGCAGCAATTTTTGCTGGGAATTTTCATATTAAAACTCGAATAGGTGCGGGGGGAGTAGTAGCCCACATATAAAGTAAATATTAGTTGTGGCGTTAAATGGAGTAGCGAAGCGCACTGAAAAAAATCTAGTATTAAATATTTTTGTTAATAAATTACATACATAAAAAAGTTTTATAATTTATTGACTTTCTTAGTTTATATATCTCTTATAAATTTTGCAAAATAAATATATATACCGACCAAAGTTTTTGAGAATTTATATTGTATATAGAGCCACTTATAGAAAAATAGTTTTAAAAATATGATAATAAAAACTACCATTCCTTAAATATATTTACATTTGAGTAGTAAAATAAATCAGTTATTGTAAAAATGAATTGTTTATTCACTAACAAAATAGTTTTATCGAATTTGTTTAAAATGTAGGGAATTTCTAGAGATAAATGCAATACTTTTTTGCTAATTGGCCACTTATTACATTATATTTCAATAGTGAATTTACTAAATTAATAGTTGTAACGAAATCGTACACATTAATATGAATTTCTGAAAACCAAGAGCCAACAATTTCACTACTATTCAATAGTGTTTTCACTAATTTAATAGTTATAAGGAATTCTTATATAATCAAGTTTAATTCTAGAGACAAATTTAAGATTTTTTTGCCGATTGGCCACTAACTGCATTACATTTCAATAGTGAATTCACTTAATTAATAGTTGTAATGAATTGGCATAAATTTATGTAAATTTCTGAAAGCGAAATGCCACTATCTGCACTACATTTCAATAGTGAATTCACTAAAAGAAGTTTTGCAGTATATTCATATATAATACGAGAGAAAATTTCTCAATTTAGGCTTTTAAATCTCTCAACGGCAACTCTATGCATTACATGTAAACATAGAAGTGCCAGTTTTCTTTAAGATATTATATTCTCTAGTTAAAACAATAAACATTCTTTAGTAGTTATTTTACTAGTGAAATGTAATGAAGAATGTGATCGTTTATCAACCACTTGCACTACCAAAAGTAACTAGTGAATCGTCTAAGTAGTTATATATCTAGTGATAATGGGTAAATTGGCACCTTTTGAACTGCTGGGAAGAACCATATTTAAACATCGAAAAAACTAATATTTACATCAATTTGAACGATTTACATTTATCATTGTCGTGATGTTAGTGTTAATGTTAAATATTTTATGTTATAGATCTTTAAACAAATCACCAACAACAACCGTAACATTATTTTTCATAATTTTGCATACTTTGTTTTCAAAATATACACCGTAACCCTTTTCATTTAATTTTTTTTACAGATAAAAGATTACATTCAATAGATGGAACAAAAAGAACGTCCTTCACAAATATTTTTTTTCGGTTGTGTTATCTCCTTTAACGACGTGGTTATAACCAGAACCTTTACCCTGTGAATTGATTTGATATTCATTTGCGACGTTTACTGACTCAATATTATTTTCATTTAGATCCGTGAAGAAAAATTTTTGATTTGATATGTGACATGTAGAGCCAGTGTCTTTACCACATTTACCAAGCTAAAAACAATGTTGATTGCTTTCCTGAACTTCAGGATGTCCATTCATGTTGACTTTGTTCTTTTTTGCTAATGCTTCTTTATAAAATCTGCAGTCCTTTTTAAAATGACCAGTTTTATCATAATAATAACACTTCTTAGAATTGTTGTGTTGACCTTTGTGTTGTTTTCCCTTATAAAAACTTTCATCACTGTTGTGTCCGTTTTTTTTTTTACATATAGTCTTCATAATATGCACCCTTGTACTTAATAATGGCTTTTCACAGTAGTCTTTAAGATTTCTCCAAAAATCACATACATTTTCGGCGTTATTGAAATAAATAAGTTGTTGATTTTAGTTGTGGGTTTTAGTTTTGAAACAATATCCCACAAATCTTTTTGATTAGGATTAATTTCATCTTAATCTTCCATACTGAATAATTTGCTCCATTGAGCTTGCTGACGGTAGACTTAATTTCTTCTCTTAAAAAAATTTCTAAAGTTTTAAATGGCCCATAACTAACATGACCAGAGGATTTTTGTAAAAAAGCGGGACCCGAACGACTAAAAAGCGGGAACAAAAGTGTATGGAAAAAGCGAGATTTTCTTTTTAAATCTCAATTAAAAATCTAAATCAGCTGTTCCCTCGCAATCACTTGGTTCACGACCCAATTGAGGCTTTACAAATTGAGAACGACTCATCAAAATTTTGGAACATCGATAAAAAAAATTGATACTCTTTGAATTTGATAGCAATAGTTTTTCTTAAATAATTTTTAGACCCGTTAACAATAAAACCAAGGTTGGTTAGCGTTACCGCTAAAAAAAACCATTCAAGTGCGCTAAAAACCTTTTACTGAAATAGCTCGAAATATCGATAACGCTAAAATATTATTATTTTTAATAAAGTAATATTTTATGGTTCTGAACAGATGCCTCGAAATTTCTGAAAGAACAGTTACCCATAAAATACCATTACTGAAATTACTCGAAATACCGGTAACGCTAAATACCGTTACCGAAATAAATAAAAATACCGTTACCTCTAAAAAAAAACGTTATCAAAATAATCCGGTAACCTTTTCACCTTTTTTAATCGGCTGCCAACATGTTAAACACTAATATTCGGTTTAAACAAAAAATTAAAATAAAATCATTAACACAAGGTTTTCGTAAGCAATTACTTTAAGTACATTTAATCGAAAAAATTGTTCCAGATATTTCTATAACTTCAGTTTATACAAAAATAAAAAAGTATCCAATCCGAAGCAAAGGCACATCGTTTATATGGTTCCAGATATTTACTAAAGATACAATATGAAAATATCCATGTTAACCTTGAGATCAAAGTTCATGTCAAAACATCTTTTTGAAATGGCACATTTTGGTAAATAAAATTGGTAAAAATTATTTAAATAGCACCCACCAAATGCTCTCACGAAATGAGTTTTTAAAATCTAAAAATCTCTATGATTTTCCCTTATTAACTTCTTTTAAAACAAATATTATTCATAACTAGCAATATGCCAAAAATCGACTTTTTGCGAAAAGGAACTTTTTTTATTGTTGAAAATGGTTCTTTAGGGCTTCAGCAGCAACTTTTCTGCGACTTTTTCATAATTCCGTTATTTACAAAATTACCGTTATTTTTAGGTTATTGAAGAAAATCACAATTTTGACCTTCAAACTTCCAGAAATCGACTAAATGATGTTTGGCAACTTTATACAAAATCCTTCGGCGAATATTTTGCTGAACATATGAACTCATAATATTTGCAAATACAGGGTGTTTTGATAAATTTTTAATGAGAAATGAAATTTGCGCCATCTAGCGGTAATAATTAGTACTAACTATGTTCAGCAATTATAAAGGTAATTTGAGTACCTTTCCAAAAAAAAAAAAAAAATCGGTAGAAAAATAACCGAAAATCTGTAAAAAATGTTCTAAATAAAAACATTGATACAAAGAAAAACAACAAAAAACAATAACATTACAAATGTAAACAAGTTTATAGCGACCCATGAAAATTTTGTTATAGTACATGCTTTTATTTAAGAGACATATAGCAGAAAAGTATGAAATTAAGCTACAATGGACACCCTGTGTTTTTAGTATTTTGCTCAAAACTTTTTTGATTATTTACAGATTTTTCTCATTTTCAATATTAAACAAACCTTATAAAAAATAAATATTTGGGCCAAATTTTATACTCCTTCGTTGTGCCGTTCGATCCCTATCCTGCTTTCAACAGACGGACATAGCTAGATCGACTCAGAATATAAGCAGGACCCAGAAAACATATACTTTATGGGGTTTTAAATTAAAAACAGTATGTATGGTCTTAATTACTAATGTATAATTCATCTCAGTAACATAAAATCCCGTTTTTTTAAATATGCACTCTATTTTTTTAATTAATGAGTAAAATTTGCCGAAAACAGGCTTTATTGTTTTTCATACGGCACAAATTGGACTGAATGTTATGCCTTGAAAGTCAACATAGTTGTTGAAGACAATAATATCTAAAATTCTGTGGTGGTGCTTGAAGATTACATTCCTACTTCAAAAGTTATATATGAATGAAAGATAAAAAAAACGCATTTTTTGTCAATTTTTTAGATTTTTATTAACATTTTTCAAATTTTCTCGTAAAAGAAAAATGCGATCGTCACGCACCACCGCAGAATTTTAGATATTATTGTCTTCAACAACTATGTTGACTTTCAAGGCATAACATTCAGTCCAATTTGTGCCGCGTTAAATGTTAGCAGTACTATTTTCTTACTTTCATGTTTTGTTGTTGCCATTTTGTTTTTCTCAGTATATTATTGCAACAATATCCGAAAATGGAAGATCACTACCCGACTAACTATCCAACTAATAAAAACATTGAATTTGTAGCTGTTAACATAAATAATGCGTTAAATTCATAAAAAGTAAAAAATCCAAGTTTTAAAGGCCACCCTATATTTCCGTTTTAGGACAAGTGAGGGACACCCTAATTAGATATTAACGCTACATCCAGACTAGCCTTTTTCTTGTTCGCACAAAAACAAAACGTCGGCAGAGCAACACACACAATTTTGTACATTTTGTTTTCAGTGGGCAGAATGCAGCGCCTCTTCTTCAGCGTACAAAATGACGTTTGATGGCAGACATGGTTGCTCGAACAATTGTGCGAACAACGGTGTGCGAACAAGAACAAAACATGAACAACTTGGATCCACACTATCCAAATGCATGTGCGCACAACATTTTGTTCAATGTGCGAGCATGAAAAAGGCTCGTGTGGACCGCAAATAAGGTAGCTGACTCTACCCCCGAAGTATTAAGTCATTCGGCATTCATAGCTTGAAAATGAAAAAGTACTATTCATAATGTATTACGTCGAGTCTATATTAGAGAAATTTCTATCAAGACAAACGTCAAATTTTTGTTTGAGTTGCAGATAATTTTTTATCTCTGTCAATTATAGGGGAAAACGTATGTCATAATAAGCCATGCAAAAAGTACCAACAACAATCAAGATGGCGTCTTTTACTAAGCATTATCAAAACAAAGTTGTCAGAGCTCGAGCGCTGACAATTTTCTTTTAACGCTGCAATAACACTGACAAATTCAGTCTACATTAGACAAATCTTTATCTTGACTTTGAGTCTACATTAGACAAATTTTTATCAAGACAAACGTCAAAATCGGTGAAAATCTATACAAGGTAGCCTCAGTTAAACTGCTGATTATTATTTTTGGTTATTACAGCTGTAAAACTGTATACATAAAAAACATTAATGAATTCGCCATATTGTTGTTTTTGCACAATTGCCACCTTCCATAAATTCGAGTTAATTTTGACGTTTGTCTTGATAAAAATTTGTCTAATGTAGACTCAAAGTGATAAAATTTTGACATTTGTCTTAATAAAAATTTGTCTAATGTAGACTCAAAGTTAAAAACAGTTAAATAACCATTAAACAGTTTTTGTTTCGTTCTGGCAATGCTATTTTTATTTTCTCTCAATTTTTTATTAGTGTTTAATAAATGATTGAAAATTTATTCGTAATTTAAAAAAAAAATAGTTTTTCTTTTATTTCATGTCTTCTTTTTACAAAAATATATTAGGAAATGTGTCCAATGCTTTAACAATTTAATAGCCTAGGAGGAATTCGGATTTATGACCTTTTTTGATACATTAATTTGTGAAATATTTTAAATATTCGAATAATTAATTTGTTTTGATTTTATATGCATCACCAATTTCCTATTTTATTTTTAATTAATTTCTTTTCATATTTTTTTATTTATTTCAAAAAACACCCTCTAAGTCTATCTACTGACCACCAGGTATAATCATAATGAAAGGAAATGAGATGATTCAAAGCCTGATTTATGAAATTTTATATATAAAGAGTTGTGTTATAGAAAAACGGGAATTTTACACAGGTTAAAATAAAATGTGCCAATTTAAATTAACAAATTGCATCACTGGTAGACCTACATATTTTCAAGTATTTATTTTTAAAAAAGTAAGAGTGATTGCAGTTAGGAAATTATTGCTAATGCAATTATTTGATTAAACACAATACTCACACATTCCACTTTGCAGATGGAGCTATTAGCACTTTTTTCATTAGTAGCAAATAACAAACACCTTAAAAATTTATGAATATTTTATTACGGGTCTGTTTAGGCTATAACCACGTTTATTAAAATATGCACTTTTAATAGATCCAATAACAAGTAGAAGAACACAATGAAGATTTATGTGGAAGGTAGGCGGATCACACCCACTTTTAACAATCATAATTATTAACTATTTATACAAATAGTTAATAATTATGATTGTTAAAAGAAATTATGCAGTGTTAAAAGAAAATTGTCAGCGCTCGAGCTCTGACAACGTTGTCTTGATAATGCTTGGTAAAAGATGCCATCTTGATTGTTGTTGGTACTTTTTGCATGGTTTATTATGACATACGTTTTCCCCTATAATTGATAGAGTTAAAAAATTATCTGCAACTCAAACAAAAATTTGACGTTTGTCTTGATACAAATTTCTCTAATGTAGACTCAAAGTTATTGGCATTTGGTTTTCAACGAAAATTTATAATCCTGCAGTACTTAAATTATTATTTTTAAAATAAAAAATGATTAGTTTATGTAGTGTACTTTCTCAATAATAATATATGGCAATCATGTATATGTCATCAATCATGCATATGTCATCACTTATTATCTTTACTCTTGTATTACTCCTTTTTCTTTCCTGTTTTCTTTTAATTTTTTTTTTTTTTTTATTAATTTTTTTTTTTTTCAACAACAAATATCCAGCCATAGTGCCACAAAATGGAAGCGCAGGTGCAGAAGTTACTAGAAGCCATCACATCGATGACGACGGCCATGCAAACATAACAAACTCAACAGAACAACACAAGCGTAAACATTATTTAAACTTCGAAAATTTTGATCCAAAAGTGGAAACTTTTAAAAATTATAAGGAACGGCTAGAACTTCATTTTCAAGTCAAAAAAGTTTTTGCTGACAAGGTTATGTGTGCAAAATTACTCCTCCAATATATTGGACCAGCCGTGTATACCCTAGTGTCAACGTTAACTGCGGCCAAAAGCGTCAAAAATTTACAGTATGATGAAATAGTTTCAATATTGGACTCACATTTTTGCCCAAAAAAAAAAATGTGTTGGTCGAACAGCATAAATTTCTTCGTGAGATACAAAATGAAAACCAAACTGTGGCAGAGTTTGTTGCCGTATTACAGAAGCGGTCAATTGATTGTGCGTTTGTAAGTGAATGCAGCAAGTCCGTGGCAAATATTTTTCTACGAGCGCAATTTATTAGAAGATTGCGGGATAGTTATATACGAGAGCAGTTACTTCAAAAGCCGGAATCAACGTTTATGGAAATTACACAAAAAGCATTAGCCTTAGAAGCAGCAAAAACTGACAACAGAACTATTTCAAACAGTGCATCGACTTCAACTACTGATGTTCATCAAGTACGTCAACAACAGCAAAGACAACATGACAGTCAGTGGAAACCCAGCAGTCGAAGTAAGAGTAGAAATAGAACGCCCAGCTCAGCGACAAAAATCAATTATGGGGAATCAGGTATTGAAGGGTTGTGCTAAAGATGTGATAGAGGCAATCACTTGTCAACAGAATGCCGAATTAATAAAATAAACTTAAAATGTAACGCCTGTGGTAAAGTTGGTCACGTTTAGTTGGTATTAGAGTTTTTCTTTTCCCGGACTTTTTCCGCTCCCGGGAAATCGGGATTGATTTTTAAATTTCCCGGGATCCCGGGAATTCCCGCCGAAAATAAATAATTAAAAATTTTAATATTCAGTTAAATAAAAGATAAAAAATATTAAAATAAACTAATTAATCATAAAATTATAAACTAATTCTTTTTGAAATATTGAATGAATAATTTTTATTATATAACAACTCATACGAAAGTCGAATCAATACCTTGGTTTATTTTACCCTATTTGGAAAAATCTCTAAATATTTATACGGAAGTAAGCTTGTTGTTAAGAAAACCTCAGGGAATTTTACAGTTTGAATACTTTTAGTCTCACATTTTCGTTGGGGCATTGTAATGTAATGTTGTTTGAGGTAAATTGTTGTTTGAGGTTTCCAAACATTTTAAAAAGATTCCTCTTACAACTTTCACATGCGTGCAAATCTTAAATATCGAATTTTAAAAATATTATTTTTGACCACAATGAAAAAAATTGAAAATCAATTTTTTTTTAATTATTCAGCAAAAAAGGAAACGATATTTTGTTTTCAGACTGTTATACGAAAAATATCAAACAAATTTAGAAATTTCCTTAAAAATATTTAAACTTGTAACAAATCAAATTAAATAAATAAAAACAAATGTAAAAACACATTATATACTAAAATATCCATATATTAGTTGTTAAATATAAACATTTTGCATACACAAAATGAAATCCCGGGAATTCCCGCTTGATTTCCCGGGATTACGGGAGTGAAAATTTGGCGGGATTCCCGGGAATTCTCGTCCCGGGATTTCCCGTGAAAAACTCTAGTTGGTATGTATAAAGAATAGAATTAAACAAAACATACAAAATACAATCAATTATACATCAAATGCGGTTGATTCTTATACAACATCATCCGAAGAGCATTACGGCATTAATAATATTATAGACATATATAATAAACATTCAATTTCATCGTTAGATTCACACAAGTTTTTCACAAATGTTTTAATCGAAGGGAAGACCCAGTCATTCGAAGTAGACTCTGGTGCTGGCTTTACGCTCATTCCTGAAAATGATTTCAAAAAATTAAACATCAACAAATCTATCAACAAAACAAATGTCGTTTTTAGAGCATACACTGGAGATATTTTCAAGCCCTTAGGTGTTGTCAATGTGAACGTTGAATATCAGGACACAAAATTAAATGAGGATATGTACGTTGTATCCAAAGAGCAGTCTGCCTTACTAGGTCGCGTTTGGATACGTCATTTAAACATAAATTTAACGGAAATCGATCATCATAAAAATTTAGAGCAAAAAAAAAAAACATAAATTCGATTACAGAAATAGAAAGCAAATATCCAGAAATTTTTCAAGAAAATGTGGGATGCATCCCTAACCTAGTCTGCAATTTAAAGCTTCAAGAAGGGGCGAAACCGGTTTTTCTCAAGGCAAGGCAGGTACCGTTTGCGCTTCGAGAAAAAGTAGAGCAAAATGTCCAACAAAAACACAGGCGATTGTAAACCTACCGAAGCCTGAAAGTACAGATGAAATCAAAACCAACGCTTCTCTATCCAGCTGGCTGTAGTTTCTCTCAGCTTTTGTTAATGCCCGTGAGATAAAGGCTACAAATGTCGCCAGCTGGATAGAGAAGCGTTGGCAATAATTTTCGCAATAGACAAATTTTTTATGTATCTCTATGGAAGAGAATTCACGTTAATAACCGATAATCGACCCCTATTTCACCACAACAATAAAACTCCAGCGATGACTTCAGGCAGACTTTTAAGATATGCATCATTCCTGCAGGGGTTTAACTATAAGATAGAACACCGAAAAGCTGATGATATTGTAAATGTAGATTGTCTATCCAGAGCACCTATAAAGGAAACATCAAATTTCGAACATTTTATTGATGAGGAAGTAAGAATAATTCAAAAGCAACTTGTAAATCAAATTTCAACATATTCAGTTCAACATATTCAGTTACAGCAATTACAATTGCAAACGAAACAGACCGAGACGAAGAGCTTTCAAAGTTAAAGAAAGATTTAGTCAACGGGGATAACGCTGACCCTGATTATTCAATTCAAAATGGTATAATTTTCGAAGCAAACCGTGTCGTGATACCAGCAAAACTGCGCACAGAAATTTTGAATGAATTGCACCATACCCACGTTGGCATCGTAAAGATGAAACAGTTGGCAAGAAAATATTGCTATTGGAAGGCTATTGACAGTGATATTGAGCAAATTGTGCGGTCAGGTTCCAGCTGCGCTAAAATAAGAAATAGCCCACCAAGAGTTCCAGTTCATAGTTGGGAGGAGCCCGATGAAAATTTTCAAAGAGTAAACATAGACTATGCAGGGCCTTTTCAAAACCATTACTTTTTAGTGCTGGTGGATGCAAAATCGAAATGGCCTGAAATCAGTCTACAACGAGATGCCCCAAACTCCGAAAAAACAATAACGTTGCTACAAGACATATTTTTTACTCATGGTCCCAGACAATGCTACTATTTTTCAAAGCGACACATTCAAAAGTTATTGTATAAATAATGGCATAATACAGAAATTTATAGCCCCAGGACACCCCGCAACAAACGGATTAGCAGAACGCTACGTGCAAATATTAAAAAGAAAATTTAAAGCTATGGAAGAGGACAATTCACCGCTCAATATCAAGGTGCAAGAAATTCTTCTCCGTTATAGAGCAACTCCACTAGCTAATGGGAGAACACCATCTCAGTTGTACCTGGCTCGAGACCTTAAAATTAAACTTGATGCTGCCCGCCCAATTCAACATCAAAAAGCTACAGTTTCGTTGCCAGTTGTTCGCCAGTTTAGCGTTCAAGTACGATGGTATGAAAAAAATAAATTATTATGGAAATATGGAACCAAATTTGGTCGGCTTCATTACCAAGTGGAGCTTGACAGTGGCTATGTGCTTAAATGCTCAAATCGTATATAGAAATACAAATAAATCAAAAATTGAGGAAATACTAATTCAACGTCCACCTACCAACCAACTAATTATACCACAAGCGGAACCTGAAGGGCAGCATAATGACACCATAAGGAAGTCGAGTCGTTCCAGAAAACAGCCTGTCCGTTTTGAGGACCATGTTCTATATTAGCGTGGGAGATTGTACTTTCTCAATAATATATATCAAATCATGCATATATCATCAAGTTAAAGTTTAATAAAGTAATTTGTATTATTAAATATAAGCAAATCAATGCGTGTTTTACTTTCAATACACAACAGTTTAAAACATATTTTTTATTTTTTATGATTAATAAAAAACAATATAATAAAATATATGAGAGTTATATGCATGAATTTTAAATGAAATTCATGCATATTGTTGCAAAAAATGCAACAATATTTTAAAATCAAAAAAATATATATACAGTCGAACACGGTTATAACGAACACCGGTTATAACGAACTATGGCTATAGCGAACACTTTTCTTCGGTCCCACTGATTTTACACAAAATCTCCATATAAATAACTACGTTTATAACGAACACGGTTATAGCGAACTTTTTTTATAACGAACACATTTTTATGGTCCCAAGAAGAAAATTTCATACAAAAAAATACGTTAATAACGAACTCCCATAAATACAAATTTTAGATAAATAAACTTGCACATTTCAAAATGTTTTAAAAATGAAAAAAGAACTTACTTTTTTATTTAAATTTTTTATTTATTTCTTTAAATAATTCGACAAATAGAATTCAATTTAATTCAATTTAAATTATCGGACAAATAAAATTTATTTTATTTAACATAATACATACTCGTATTAGCAAAAGTAGCTAAAAATAAAACTGAAATTGTAAGAGAATTACAAAACTTTGAATGAGTATAACAACTATAATTAATCTGTTTCCACTTGGACAATGACTGATGAATGCAAAAAATATTCTTCCTGATATGTATATTAAAATCATTGATATTTAAATCATAAATACAGCCCATTTTTAATGGAAATACTGATATGTATATTTAAATCATAAATACAGCCCATTTTTAATGGAAATACGCTTTAATTACAAATATTAGTATCGTAATCAAATACGTACCTAAACTTTATTAACAAATATTTTTTATGGAATTTTACGGATATAACGAACTACGTTTATAACGAACTAAATTTGTCGGTCCCTTCGAGTTCGTTATAACCGTGTTCGACTGTATATTTAAACTTTAGTTCTCCTTTCTTTATTTTATAAATAAAAAAAGTAAATAAATTCTGATTTTATACCTATAATTTATATATTTTGGTTCTATTTTTATTTCTGCTTTCTTAAATTTAAAAATCATTGTTATCCGATTTTTTTCCTATTGCATATCTAAATTTTAAAAAAAAAAATATTATTTTTTAAAATAAAAATCATTATTAAATAACTTATTTGTTCTAAAAAAACACAAACAAAACAGTGCAAAGAAACCGTAACATAAATTTTATTATAATAAAATAGATCAGTTTATTTATTACTTCCCGTAAAATTATATTTCAGCTTTGCCCTTTAATATGAAAATACTCGTGGTACCATGTGAAGTGAACAATATACTTGTAGTACTTTTTGTTTGTTCATTACATTTGTTTGTGTTCACTTTTTCGGAACATGTTTTTCTGTTGCTACTTACTCGTAGTTATTCGACAAACAACGGTTAACTACACTTCAGTACTTGTGCTCTGAGAGAGAGAGTACGATTAGTAATTATATTCGATGTCGGTCTTCACATATGCAGCGAAAACTTATTCGTTGCAGACCTCTAATATCTAATTACTATCGTGAGTCTGTGTAAAAGATTTTAATGCAGTTATAAATGCAACTCTATGGAACTGTGCAATAAGACCTAAATAAAAAGTAATATGTTTAAAACTATGCAAAACTTTTTTGTAAATGCATTCAATTTGCTAGAAAAATAATATATTTCTAAAAATTTATTTTATCAAACTGTTAAAGTAGGTTCTCACCAACTATAAAATTTTCCAATTTCATACAGTTTTATTAAATGCTTATAAAACAAAAAAGTAATTATGAATAATAAATTTTCAAAATTTCTTATTAACAAAATGATTATGAATAAGGCTGTTAATATTTTATTCAATAAATAACTACAAACATTAAAAAATAAACATTTTTGTTTATTTCTGGTTTAAATTCTATTTGATTTTATTTTTGCTTATATATTACTAAAAATGTTCACACACAAGTATATTTTTCAAAGTTGGAAACCGATACCGTTATAAATACCGATACCGATTAAATACCGTTTAAAGTTGGTTACCGTAACTGATACCGATACCGTAATTATTATTTTGTTAAAAATACCGGTATTCAAATACCGTTTCCCTCTGTGCCGGTATTTTAGTTTCGGTATTTTAAAAATAAAATTTTTCAACATAATGTAATAGAATTCTTGAGGAGATAGGAAAGATAAAATTATGTTTAATAAGAGTTTATTTAATGTAATATTTATAGAATTTTGTTTAAAAAAGGACTTTTTGTTTGTTTCTTTGTTATATCGTTTACAATAAATATATTTTTAAAGAGGTTTAAATGTCATAAACCTAATGCGAATTCTTTTTGATAAAAAGTCCTAGTGCGAACACAGAAATTGCATTATCTAAGATATGAGCATTTCAACTTTGGATATGCTTTTAATTATTAATAACACTGGTCGAAAAAAAAATTTTTTTTTCAGCTCCTTCAAAAAAATATTTAGACTAGATGGAATTCTGCATGCTAAACTCGAATCTGCTTTCAGTTTTTTTCCATCAGGTAGGGATTTTTTTATGGGCGTGTCTAATTTTGTGCCCTAAATATGCCGATTAATCGAGTATATTTCACTATTATTTGAGAACGGTATGCACGATTTATATAAATGATATACCACGATATGCGGAATAAAATTAGCTTTAAGTGGCTCTGCTATCAAATTTTTATCCACTCAATAGTTTAGGAGATATTTCGAAAAAATGTCGGAAACAATTTTTTTCAAGCAAAATTCAAGATTTCTTATTTTTACTAAAAATTTTGTTTAAAAGTGAAGACATCAAAAATGTTTAAGTTTATCATCTTTATCTCAAAACTGGCAAAACTACAAGTAAATAAAGCCACGTATTATAAAAATTGATGTCCAAATCTTGATTGGATTCACAGTTAAGTTTGGATACCCATGCATAACTATAGCTGAGTGGAAATACACTAGTTTCTTAAATAAAAAATACGTGGCTTAGATGTAGTCCAACGTGCTAAATATGAATAAGCTTTTACTTTTTTTCTATCACGCATTGATTTTTTTTATGGGCATGACTACTATGACCCCGCCTTTAGGCAGTCACACTTGTGTAACTCGAGAACAGTTTGTTCAATTAAGATAAATTGAACTTTAATATATAGCGACCTAAATTGTCTTTGAGCTGAATTTATATAATTTTTCGTCCAGTTAATATTTCCTTAGTTAAGCCCAAATTACAATAGCGCATAGTCAGCAACAGTATCAGCAAAAATTTTCAGCTGATCACTGTCAGCACAACATGCCGTTATAATTACAATTCAGCGTAGGCAGCCACAATTTACAGCCACCATCTAGCTTTGTTCTACTTGTGTATTTTAGCCTCTCATTTATTTGCTCACTCTCTTTGTCTCGCTCTCAATCTAAATGCAGCGCCGTGAATTTAGAAATAGGGCTAAATGAAACAGCACTGCAAACTGCTGCTGACTAAATGTAATCAACACCATAACAAACAGTGCATTCTAAATAATCAGCTGATTATGGCAGCACACACTGCTGCTGACTACGCGCTATTGTAATTTGGGCTTTATTCGGTAATTAGTACCGAAAATTTTAAAATTAATTTTTTTAAAAAGTTGCGAAAATTTTGATCCATAACTCTGAAATTCTTGAGGGAATGAAAAATATTGTTGACATACTTTGAAGACATCTTTTGTATGCATCTTTTGATGTATCACTTATCAAAATCGTGCAAAGGGTTCTTGAGTTATAGCCTAAGTTTGAAAAAACCATTCTCGAATTTTATAGTGTAATCGCTGAATAAAGTGATGATATTAGTCACGATATTAGTCACGATATTAGTCAATCACTACCTGATAGAAAAAAAAGTGAATGCAGTTTCTTATTTAACTCGACAAAATCTACCTAGTCTACCTATTTTTGTTTCAAGAAAAAATAAAAAAAAAATTTTTGCCACCACTGTATTTCTACTCAATTTACTTAACTGTGAATAAAATTTAGATTTCGGCATCAGTTTTGAAGATACATGCCTTATTTTGTTCGCAGCATTACCAGCTTTAAAATAAAGATGATAAACTGTAACATTTTTGATGTTTTCATTTATTAAAAGAAGTTTAGTAACAAAAAAATCTAAAATTTTGCATGAAAATGATTTTTTTCGGACACTTATTTCAAAATAACTCCGAAACTATTGAGCACAAAAATAGTTTGGGGAATTTGAAGATATTTTTAGTCCGCATCTTTTCGTGTATCACTTTGATCAATCGCACACACCGTTCTTGAGTTATGAGGAAATATACTAGAGAAATGGCCTTACTATGGGCGAAATATTAGACACGCCCATAAAAAAAATCCAGACTTGATGGAAAAAAAATAAAAGCAGATTCGTGTTTACCACATTAAAATACATCAAGTCCAACTATTCGTCTATGGGGGAGGATTTTTTTCTTGACCAGTGTAATTAGACGGTAATAAACGTACTATTGAAGTTAATGATAGGAGCCTAGTTAACTGTTTGATATTTGCTTCTATGAAGATTCTCCCTTTATTTTGGTTTCTCTAAAAGGAAAACAAGGTTAGTACTTGTTTGTTTGCAAAATTAATTGAACGATTTCAGTTTTTATTAAAAATCTGTGGTAAATACAATTTTTGACTAAATTTTTAACATTGCTGTACTGCAAAAAATGATACCAATTTGTCTAAATAGTCGAGTTTAATTTTTCTAAATGCTTTGTGCCATAAAATAAGAATTTGAAAAAATTGTATGAAGTTCTCGAACGAAAAATATTAATATTTTAAAAAATTCCATAAAATAAACAAACATGTAATTTAATTAGTAATTTTTTGCGAAATTTAATTAAAAATGTATTTTTTTATGATTTTTTTCCAGTTTTTTCATTATTACGGTATTTACCGGTATTATAGTTTCGGTACCGGTATACCGATATAATTTAAAATACCGTTACCGAAATAAAATTAAATTGAATACCGATACCGTTATACGTTTCGGTTTCCAACCTTGATATTTTTTCAACATATTTTTTTACATATTTTTTCAACATATTTTTTCAAATATTTCATACGCATATATTCAACTTGTTAAGGCCGGGTTAGTTGGTTGTTTATGTGATGTTGATGTCCCGTTTATTTACGGGAATAATTTTGTACAATTATACAAAATTAATAACGTGACATATGTTTCTGACATTTGTTAGAAAAAAATACAGAGTTACCGTAAATTATTTACTAGAAAAAGCCTAAAAATGCAACTCTGATTGAAATGAAACATACCAAATATTTATTTATTTGTTTGTGTATTTAATTATTTTTGTTCATTTATTTCCTTGTTTATTTAGTGGTTTTTCCTTTTTATTTTGTTAAATATTTGTTTATTTGTAAGAAAAAAGTGATTATTTGGCAACACTGCTAACAACTGTCACGGAACAATGCAAGAAAATTCTGTTTTCAACAGAATCAGACATCATATCACATCAACGTCAAGTTTCAATAATTGTTTGCATTACAATACAAGCAATATAAACGATCAGCTGTTTCCTTCGCGGGAGGAATACGTGTGAACTCAGCCAGCACAATTGTGCTATGAAATTGACATCCCTATTTTACACTAACAAAATACAAGCAATTGTTGTTTTTGTAGATGTGCGAGCACTTTCTAATTACGCTATGCTTCGTAGTAAGAAATGCTGAACAAGTTGAAATATTTTAACCAGTTCGTACTGGTCATGAATATTTTTATACCCTATACCACCATAGGTGGTATAGCTCCCATATAAACCCCTCTTACGCAAATCACTTTAACGTGCATAATTCCCATACGAATGACAGTATCAAGTTAATTTTTAACACAAATAAGTTTTATATAAGTAGAAACAACATTGCCAAAATTTATGAGAATCCGGGAATCACCCTTAGGGCCGTTATTATAACTATCCAATAACTAAAGTTAGGATGTTATCGTTCACTTTAACTGTTTTTGGTTCTTATAAGTATAAGTTAAGCCAAAAGTGACCAATAAGCTAAAGGTAAGAACATCTGACATTTAACTTTTATCGGACGGTTTATGTATTCAGAGCTGCCATATTTTCTGCTTTATAAAAGAAATAAATAAAATCATATTTATTCCGCTGTAGTTTTTAATAATTGTTCTGTTTATATTTATATTTGCTCTGGCGTTGTCTTCTAGTTAGCTTAAACTCATTTATTTTAAAAATTTCTTTGTTTTTTATTTGTTTATATTTCCGTTAGTGGCAGTTACGTTCAAATAGTACATGTTGCCACTACGTTAAGTGGCCAAAAGTAATCGGTTTTTGCTTTGATATTGCCGTATTATCAAAATTATAAAATTTATCTTAAAACCAAGTTGTAATAACCAAAAGTAGATAAAGTTCACTTTATCGTTCACTGTAGTTTATCTTACCTTTAACTATCTGATACCTTATAGGTAGGTTATAATAACGGCCCTAAAGGGCAAAAAATCATATAGAAGTTAGTATAAATGCATTATTCTGTATTTATATAATTTATTTTACATTTAGTAAAAGTGTTGGTTACAGGTCTAATGGTCTATGGTCGGTCTTGACCGACTATAGTTTCTCTCTCGTTTGTTTTGTATAATTTTTGTTCAACATATATTTTGAGAAGAAAAATATGCAAACAAAATATTTTGGAGAACTAGAAAATTGATAATGTTCAACTAATAAATACAAAAGCTAATATAAAATATGTATGTAGATGTGTGATTTTTGTTTAGTAAAACTGCTAAAAATATTTAAATGTACACGTAAAAACGTATATGGCGCTCTTAGTTTTTCTTAAAATGGAAATTGAACAAAAAACATCAAAACACGTAATTGAAAGTTTTCATGAAATCTTACATCGGTCATATAAACAATTACTAGGAAGGCAGCTGTGTCAAAAAATACTGTTTATACAAAAAATTCATGGTCACTGAATGGAAACCTGGTAGTGGAAGGAAAATAGTATCTTCAGGCTGTAGGACTCAGACAAAATAGAAAGGATTTTCATGGAAAATATCCTCATCTCTGGAAGAAAAGTGTCATAAAAAGATAATTGCTTTGAATTTTTAACAGAAAAGTTGAAAGGAATTCTAGCCTGAAGCCATATAAAGTACAAAAAAATCCTAATAGAAAAGCAAAACAAGAATTCGGAGGTAAAAATAACGTGAAAGTTCTTCAGTTCTTCTTTTTTTCATAATTATGATTAGTGTATAATAGACGATGAAACGTTCGTACAGGCTAACTGAATGTAACACTATGTTCATGTATACGTGTTTTTCATTAAACAGACAAAATTTGAAATGTTTTTTCATATACAATGTATATGTATAATTTATTTGCAAACGTTTTTTGATCTTTAAATATTATAAACAAACTATAATTTATTTACTTATAATAATTATAACAGAGTTACTACTTAACAAACTAAAAATTATTAAGAAATTACACCTTTCTTTTCCCCTTATAACCTGCATTGGCCAAGTTTTTCTTAGTTTTTGTAATTTTTGTTTTAATCAATAGTTTCAAACGATTACGAACTTCTTCGTAGTTTTCGGTGGTAGCATCATCATTCTTCTTATAAATAAAGAATTTGGCACCCTCTGAAATTAATAATTAGAAAATTAATTTTAAACGATAAAATATAAATTTAGAAAATAAATTAGTACCTTTTAGGCGTATATCATTTTTGGGAATGAAAAATGATTCTGAAGAAATTTTAAGTTTTTTCTTAGATTTTTTTAAGTTTTGTGTTTCTGCTTTTTCATCTTCCTTGGAACCAATATTTTCTTGGTCTTTTGTTATTTCTTCACTTTCCGATTCGGATGAAGAATCGTAGCTGAAGGGATTAACCGTAAATGCTTTTTCTAATTTGTTGTTATTAACTAAGATTTTTTCATTGCCCAATTGTTTTAACTGCTCGTCACGTTGCTCTAGTTGTTCTGTTTTGCCAAACATATTCAACAAACTGAAACCTTCACCACGGGTACGCAGCGATTGCTGTAATGTATCAGTTACAACATAAAATACTTCTTTTGATACTTCAGGAGGAGTAGGTAATGATTCTTTTGTATTATCATCTACAGCAGAGTCCTTTGTTTTACTTTGTTTTTGTTTAGATTTTTTAATTTGTGTATCTTCTTCCCGACTACGTTCGAACTTTTGATGTTCATCTTTTGAGGGATCATAACGTAACATTTTCTTATTTTTTTGAAACATATCGGAACTTTTTACGGTATCCAATTTAGTGCCCACAACTTGTTCCAAAATATTCATTTGCCATTGACGTTCATCGTCAACCTCCTCATCTTTACCATTTTCTTGCGTTTTTTCCTTTCCCTTTATAGATTCATCGTCGTCTTCATCATCATCATCGACAAATTTGGCATCAATTCGGAAACGTGGATCTAAACTTTGTTTGGCCTGCATTTGCACCAATTTTTCACCTTTTTTACCCACTGGCATTGATTTGAAAACAACATCATTTTGATCGCTCTCATCATCAGAACCAAATATATCAGTTTTTGATTTTTTAACAGATTCTTGGGGCATTTCTTCATCGTGATCACTTTCAGCATCGCTAAATTTAATTTTTTTAGAGATGTTGCCATCCTTTAAGGAAAAAAATATTTTGTTTGAAAAAATAAATAAATAAAAACTAGATTTGTTATATACCCACCAAACCTTGTAGAGCTTGCTGAATAGCTGTTTTATTTTGTTGATACTGATTTTTCATCTTATTTAAGGACTCTTTGCGTTTCTGATCGGCACTACTAGATTTTTTGTCCAATTGTTTTTTCTTTTTATGTTTCGTTTCAATTACATGTATGGGCTGGACGTCCTGACTTTGAATAACAATCTTACCATTATGCATCGAACTGGCAGCACGTTTTTTGCTAATCATCAATTCGGGTGCCACTTCATCATCGTCGAGTTCAGCGTCGACATCAAATGTTTTACGTTTATTTTCTCGAGGCGCCTTCAACAAATCAGAATGCAATTCCGAAGGTTGTTCCGTTGTCTGCAATGTTCCTTCATTACCAGCTTTAGCTTCTTCTCTTTCGCGCTTTAAACGTTCCAGAAAAGATTCCTTAGCCAAAGAAACTTTAATCTTTTGCCCATGAATTTTTTGCCAATTTAAATCATTTAAACCTTAAAAAGACATTTAAAAATTTTAGTTGAAATCTGAAATGGTTTATCTTTTACTTTAACTTACAATACTGGGCATCCTCTGCCCCAATATTAAGTGTTACAAATGCTATAATTTTGATGTCATCTGGATCAACAAGGTTTTCTTTGGTTTTCAGTTCAATATTTTTTATTTGACCATAATCTTGAAACAAGAATTGTAGATCCTTTTCTGTGGTATTTGCTGGCAAATTTGCCACAAAAAATCTTGAAGATTCCATTTAAAATGTTTAAAAACAAAATCAAATCTAATCAAATCAAAAACTAACTACACGTGTATGGCATGTTTTTGTTTACAAACTTTGACAACCAGCTGACATGACGTATACTCCAAGGTAGATTAAGAAGGTAACGACAACTCTACAACAACTACAACACCAAAAAAACCCCATGTATTTTGTTTTTGCATTGACATTTTTTAAGTCAACTTTAATTTTGTCATTTCTCATGTTTATTTACAAAAAACAAAAACAATTCATGTAGTAAAAAGAGAGGAGGAAGACGCAATAAGACAAAAGTAAGCAAAAAAAAAATGTAAACATAAACAAAAATTTGACACTTCAAATTACAAAACACAGGCAGCCATATTGATTTCAAACATGGTACAATAATATCAGGTAACAGTATAAAATCAGCTGATAATTTTTTGCTGCTTTCAATTTTGTAACATTACTGTCAAAATTTGTTTACATTTATGTTTTGTTTACATTTACAGTTTGTTTATATTAACTACACTGAGGCCTCGATTATCCGTCATGGTCGGGACCGAAAGCAATCTAAATAATCAATATTCGCGGTTAATTGAGTAACATTTTTTATTTATATTATTCAGTTATTCAAGGATTTAATACAAGTTTTTGAATTATATAAGGAAAAATAATAGTTTTTTAAGAACATGAACAATACATAAAGGTTCAATTTTACGTAGTTTCTTTTTCTTAACTAGTTTTTCATGAATAAAGTAAATTTGGATTTTACCTTTCTCTGACTTATTCAAACGAGGGAACTCCCTTTTTTTGTTTTATTCATATTGTGTGATTGTTCAAAATCAATGAAATAAATTATGCTTAGAAACCCGAATAGAGGTAATCACGAATAATCGATGCAAAAAAATAAAGATGCAAAAAAAAGAAAACAATTATAAACAATTATAAAATCGACGTTGCCGGTTAATCGAGGCCCAAGTGTAATATACACGTGCTTTGTTTTTTATATATTTTGTTTTGCTTTTTGTTTTCTTCTTTTTGACATTAAGAAAACAAATAAACCAACAAAAATTACTGTTGTTGTTGCCTTGTTGTATTTGTTGTAGCGATACTGTTACCTGATATTATTGTACCATGATTTCAAAAAGAAAAAATTCTCAGCTGTTTTAATGTCGTTACCTTCTTAATCTACCTTGGTATACTCCATGATGGAATTACTTTAACCAAGGCAAATTTATTTATAAATAAATTTCCCTTGACTTTAACATTACTCATTCCACCATGGTATACTCAGCTATTTTCTCTGAAAATGTAGCGATTTTTACCACTTAAAAAACGAACATAAAAAAGACATGGTGAAATAATTTAATAAGGTGTATGCATATCGTAATTAGAAAGTGAGTTAGTAAAAATCAACAGCGCGAAACTGTCAAATGGTTTTTGTTTCGTATGAAATTTGTTTGTCAGTTTTATTCACTCTTCTTCTACTTCATTTTCTCATTTTTTGTTCATAGAATCTTGACATTATGTGTAGGGGTTTAAAATTGTTTTTGTAGATGTGTGGTCACTTTTCAATTACATTATAAAATAATTTTTTCTCTAACGTATTACGTCTAGTCTATATTAGAGAAATTTCTATCAAGGCAAACGTCAAATTTTTGTTTGAGTTGCAGATAATTTTTTATCTCTGTCAATTACTTTGAGTCTACATTAGAGAAATTTGTATCAAGACAAATGTCAAATTTCTGTTTGAGTTTCAGATAATTTTTTATCTCTGTCAATTATAGGGGAAAACGTATATCATAATAAACCATGCAAAAAGTTCCAACAACAATCAAGATGGCGTCTTTTATCAAGCATTATCAAGACAAAGTTGTCAGAGCTCGAGCGCTGACAATTTTCTTTTAACGCTGCAATAATACTGACAAATTCAGTCTACATTAGACAAATCTTTATCATGATAAAATTTTGACGTTTGTCTTGATAAAAATTTGTCTAATGTAGACTCAAAGTTATAGTGGAAAACGTATATCATAATAAGCCATGCAAAAAGTACCAACAACAATCAAGATGGCGTCTTTTTCTAAGCATTATGAAGACAAAGTTGTCAGAGCTCGAGTGCTGACAATTTTCTTTTAACGCTGCAATAAAGCCCAAATTACAATAGCGCGTAGTCAGCAGCAGTGTGTGCTGCCATAATCAGCTGATTATTTAGAATGCACTGTTTGTTATGGTGTTGATTACATTTGGTCAGCAGCAGTTTGCAGTGCTGTTTCATTTAGCCCTCTAAATTTTTAAATTCACTGCGCTGCATTCAGATAGAGAGCGAGACAAAGAGAGTGAGCAAATAAATGAGAGGATAAAATACACAAGTAGAACAATGCTAGATGGTGGTTTGTAAATTGTGGCTGCCTACGCTGAATTGTAATTATAACGGCAACAACATGTTGTGCTGACAGTGATCAGCTGATAATTTTTGCTGATACTGTTGCTGACTACGCGCTATTGTAATTTGGGCTTAACGCTGCAATAATACTGACAAATTCAGTCTACATTAGACGAATCTTTGGCACTCATCAAGATCTTCGGCACACTTGAAATTATAATATTTTTTTTTATGCCTTAATAAAAGTTTTTTTGTGTAGCCGGCCTACGGCCGGGCTTAAGGACTTTCTCCTCTGGGTATGTCGAACACCGGCTTCGCTAAATAAGCTTTTTTCGAATATCAAAATTTTTTTAAGTTCCGCCATTTTTATACAAAATGTCAATTTTGTTCCCAAGTAATTTATTAATATGGTAATGATATATATCATTGAAAAGGTATTTATAAGTGCTTTTAAATGACATCAATATAATTAAGATCCGACAATTATTAATAAAGATATTCAGGAAAATATATTGAAACTTTGAAGGCCTATAACTCGTGAACCGAGCAAGAGCGGAAAAATTTTTTTATTGCATTATAATCACATGTAAAAGTACTATAGAATCATTATCAAAGTTGTTTAAAAATCAACTGTGCCGAAGACCTTGATTTACGCCAAAAAATGTTTACGATGAGTCTTTGCTAGACAAATTTTTATCAAGCAAAATTCCTTATGACATAACAAATGCTTGTCTGGACTCAGTGTCAAACGTAACGCAAAATACAACTCTGTATAATTGAATGTCAACAATGCAACCCTGTAGAAAAAACATTTCGTCAAGTTTAATTTTCGTCACTCGTCAAAATTTACACCGTTCTTCGTTAAATTGCTTTTTTATTTAATTTCGCTGTGAAAAAGTGACGAATTAGTTTTTCAATTGATACCAATTTTCACAATTTTGTGAGATTTTATTGTTCAAAAGAAAACTCCAAAAATTGCCGATTTTATATAAATAAAAAAAAAAATAAAGCGAAGAAAAATAAAAAAGATTTACAATTTATTAAAATAAATAAGAAAAGTACGGTTAAATAAATAAAAACAAAATGGCAGAAGGTGGTAATCGAAGAATTTTGGTCAATGTTAAAACACCAAAAGATAAGAAAGTCATCGAAGTCGATGAAGATTCTCCAATTAAGGATGTAAGTTGTTGGTAATATGTAACAAATGTGATGAAATTATTGGAAAAATATATTAAAATTACAAGAGACACGTTGATTTTTCATAGTGCGTTGTGTGTAATTATGAGGGGGAAGTGGCGAAGTAGTGAATTGAATTACTATTGTTCTGAGCGGTGTGTGAAATGTTGATTGTTGTTGGTGGTGGTAGCAAAAAAGGTGGCGGTAAACTTGCACTGTGTGTACCAAAGTACAGTGCAGCCAGTAGGTTGCTTTTGCGGTCGCCACTGCTGCATAAAGTTATGCTTTACTATTCTAATAAAATCGAAAGGAAAAAACACACCATTAATGAATTAAAAATATTTATTATTCATGAAAAATTAAGAGAATTAAAAAAAAAAAAAAAACATGACACATGACGTGTTCTTTTAAAATTACAGTATATATTTAATACTGAAATGAAAATGTTATTTATAATAAATATTTTATATTTTCTTTTTATTAGTTTAAAGCCTTGGTGGCAGAAAAGTTCGAAGCCGAACCAGAGCAATTGGTTCTAATTTTTGCCGGTAAAATTATGAAAGATACAGACACCTTACAGACACACAACATTAAAGATGGTTTAACTGTTCATTTGGTGATTAAGGCTAAGACCCGATCCAATGACACAGCTCAACGTCCACCTGCTGATGTCAGACAAACTCCCTTTGGTCTTAATACTATGGGAGGTTTGTCTGGCGTAGAAGCCTTAGGTGCTGGTTCTGGTACATTCATGGATTTACAAGCCCGCATGCAAAATGAATTGCTAAATAATGGTGATATGTTGCGTACTATGTTGGATAATCCGTTAGTCCAACAAATGATGAATAATCCCGATGTCATGCGTCAATTGATTACATCAAATCCGCAAATGCAGGATTTAATGCAACGTAATCCAGAGATTTCTCATATGTTAAACAATCCAGAATTGTTACGTCAAACTATGGAATTGGCACGTAATCCATCCATGTTGCAGGAATTAATGCGCTCTCACGATCGTGCTCTATCCAACTTGGAATCTGTGCCTGGCGGTTATAATGCCTTGCAACGTATTTATCGAGATATTCAAGAACCAATGATGAATGCAGCTACTGAGTCATTATCGCGTAATCCTTTTGCCGGTCTAGTGGATAATGGCGGTGGTAAGTCAATTTGTATTATATTTTAAATTAATGATTGACTCGTTTTATTTTTTTGTAAATCAAATTTTTCAGTGTTATTTTTTGTTACACATTTTTATTAATAATCTTTATTATCTTGTTTTATTATTTGTAAAAATTTTATAAGTATAGAATCTTTATTTTTGTTCTAAAAATAACGTTTATTCAAATTATATGTTTAGCGATCGCTTGACCTTACTATAGCTCATACAAGTACACCAATCGATTTTTTTTTTTTTTTTTTTTTTTGTGAAAAAAAATTGCACATTTTGCATATTTTTCGTAATTTAAAGAAATATTTTTCTTTTACTTTAATTAAAATAAATTATGTTAAGGTTTTCTTTGCCCCTTTAATAGTAATAGAAATTTATACATATGTACATACGGCGTAAATCAATATCATCAACACAGTTGATTTTTAAACAATTTTGATAGTACATTTACTTGTGATTAAAGTGCAATAAAAAATTTTGTCCGCTCTTGCTCGGCTTACGAGTTATAGGCCTTCAAAGTTTCAATATATTTTCCTGAATATCTGTATTAATTAAAAAGGAGAAAGTTCTTAAGCCCGGCCGCAGGACGGCTACTCAGAAAATCCTTTATTAAGGCGGAAAAAAATATAATAAATTCAAGTGTGCTGATAATCTTGATTTGTTCCAATTTTTAAAACAAAACCAATTTCATAACATTTCACATAACATTTGAGTACTAACAAACATTTACACTTTAGAGGATTTCAATTGGTTTCTACGTGAAACAAATTTCCAATTGTAAACGTTGACACAATTTTTTAAAATTTCTTGCGATTTTTTTAAAGTAAATAGCAGATTTATAGTAATAATATCTGAATACGGCGTTATTTATATTTTTTTGTTATTTTACTTATTAATTATACATAGTTGTTTTAATAAAAATTATGTTGCTATAAATTTTTGGTTTATTTAGAATAAACAAATAAAAAGGACTTCCCTTAAAATTTCGTTCAGTTATTATTAAAAATAAATAGGCAAAACGCTATAAAAAATGGATTTGTCTACACAAATAGGTTATACATTATCTATTATATAATATACAGTGGTGGCCACGAATTTAAGACACGACATTTCACTTATATATTTCTGATAATTTTTACATCTTATCGAACAAATTTTAGATCCATGTTATTTTTTAAAGATCCTAGTAATGTTATGAAAAAAAATCAACAATAGTTTGTTACCTATATTTAGTTTCCAATTTTTATTTACATATTATACAGATTAATACAAGTTTAAGCCTGGTCATGAATTTAGGACATAGGCAAAATAAAAGTTAATTCACAAAAGTAAAGCTCAGCTTCATAAAACAATATTAGTATTTGGTGGGAAATCCTTTATTTTGAATCACAGCAGCGCATCTCCTGGGTAAACTTTCAACTAAGGCCATACAGCGCTCCTTTGGAATGGCATACCAAGCCTTTTGAATTTCTTCCCATAAATCAGTCAAATTTTTTGGCTTTACTGCTCGTACATGCTCCTCAACATCATTCCACAAGTTCTCAATTGGATTGAGATCCGGGGATTGAGCTGGCCATTTCAGAACTGTGATATTATTTTCCTCTAAGCAACTCTTCACTAGGCGTGAAGTGTGCTTAGGGTCATTATCATGCATAAATTTCCACATTAGAGGCATGTTGTCTTCAGCGAATGGTATCATGATGCTTGTCAGTATGTTTTTGTAAATATGCTGGTCCATTTTATTGATAATCTTCTGAATGGGACCTACACCATGCCAGGAAAATGCTGCCCACACCATGACATTTCCACCACCATGCTTAACCGTTTTAAGGGTGTACTTTGGGTGATGCTCCAGGTTTGGAGGACGCCATACGTACTGTTTTCCATCAGAACCAAAGCGACAAAACTTCGACTCGTCGCTCCAAAGTATATTTTTCCAAAATGTCATCGGCTTATTGAGATTTTCTCTTGAAAACGCTAGTCGGGATTTAATATTTTTTTTTGACACAAGTGGTTTACGTTGTGCAATACACCCACGTAAGTTCTTCTCATTCAGACGTCTTCTTATTGTCCTGGACGATATATTAATACCAAAATCCGATGAAATCTCATTTTTAATTTTACTTGAGCTCTTGAAAGGATCTTTAGCAGCTGATTTATAAATTAAGCTATCCTCCCTGGGTGTAGTTTTTCGGGCTCTAGGGTGCTGTTTGACATTTTTGGTAGTGCCATGTTGCTTGATGTGTTCCAGTGCATTGTAAATCTTGGATCTGGAACATTTTAGTAGCTTGGAAATTTCCATTACTGTTTTTCCATCAGTATTCATTTGTTGGATCAATTTTCGCTCGGCATCCGAACTCCAAGTACCTCTGGCCATTTCTAACTAAATATTTTGATGTATTCTAACATTAAATGGAATAAAACATTCATTACTTACCTTTTAGCTTCAAAAAACACCAAAAAATCACTTAAAAACCAAATATTTCTTATATGTTTTAAATTCGTGACCAGCTTCAAAAGCACGTTTTTACGAAAATATAATAAAAACAGCAACAAAATGTATACACAAACAAAACCAAATAACGGTAATTGATCTTAACATTACAGGGTACACTGAAAAATTAACAAAATCTAATTTTATATTGCAGGGTTGTAATAATTATCACAACTTAGTTCGTTACATGTCGTGTCTTAAATTCGTGGCCACCACTGTATACTCTGCTCAAAGTCTATTGAAAACATTTAAAGAAGTTACAGCTCGAGCAATATAGCATTGCTCACTGAAAAGTTTATTAAACAAAAGTACCTTTTTTTATTTCTGTTTTTTATAAAAGAAACAATAATTTCATATTTATAAATAGGTTGTTTTCTTCCTGAAATCAACAAAATTAATCACATAAAAAAAAAGTACTTTAAAACAATATTTATATGAATTCACTGTGACCGGATGCAACGCCGCGCAACCCGGTATACTGTCAAAGTGTACTTCTTAAACCGCACAGTTTCAAAAATGATTATGGGCACAGACAATATGTAATTAGGACTGTACTTGAATTCTAGCGAAAAAACTATGTCCTTTTCTTAGAAATCTAATCAAATTTTGATATTTTTAGGTAAATAGGTTATTAAAAGGCACAGATATATATTTTAAAACATGAAAAATTTTATTAAACATAATTGTTTAAATTTTGTTAATCATGTGATCATCATGTGATACTCAGACAAAATTAGTGCTGTCCAAAGTGTTGTGTAGTCAACAAATTTAAATAGAAACCATTCTAGAGAAATCAATTAATAATTTAATCGCATTAAAATTGCTTAATTTTACACATAATATAAAATATAGAACAAAAGAAACAAAATATGAATATGTTGCTGCACACTCATATATGAAAATTGTAGTATAAGTTTTTGTTAATAGACAAAGTTAAAGTTCTATAAACTTCTGTATTTTTGTTAATATATAATTTTGTATATAATTTTGTAAACTATTTTTGTTGTAAACTAAATATTGTAAAAAATAAAACTATTCTTAGGTTTACATAAATTTTGTAGCTTTTGTTCTGCACAGTACTGTATATTTTACATTCAAAATTTCATTTTAGGCGCCAATCCACAAATGGGTACTGAAAACCGAGAACCTTTACCGAATCCCTGGGGAGGTCGTGGCAATGCCAGTGGTACTGGTGCAGCTGGTGCTAATCCCGATTTACCACCACGTGGCGTACTCAACACTCCCGCCATGCAAAGTCTTATGCAGCAAATGGCTGAGAATCCTTCGTTAATGCAAAATTTGCTTAATGCACCCTATACACGATCAATGTTTGACGCTATGAATCAAGATCCAGACATGGCTGCACGTCTCTTAAGCACTAGTCCATTGTTGGCCAATAATCCACAATTGCAGGAACAAGTAAGAAATATGATGCCACAATTTTTGGCACAAATGCAAAATCCTGAGGTTATGAACATGTTAACTAATCCCGAGGCCATTAATGCCATAATGCAAATACAACAGGGCATGGAACAATTGAGATCGGCCGCTCCCGGATTAGTTGGTTCATTGGGTGTTCCACCACCACCACCCGGAAATACTAACATTGATACGAATACGACAAATACAACAACTAATGCAACAGCCGACAGTAATCCTTCATTAGCACCCGGTGGCGGTCCAAATGCTCAATTGTTTAATGATTTTATGACTCGCATGTTAAATGGTATGACCACTACGGCAGATAATACCCAACCACCAGAAGTACGCTATCAATCACAATTGGAACAATTAGCCGCCATGGGATTCGGAAATCGTGAAGCTAACTTACAAGGTAAATTAAATTTAGTTTTATTACAAAAAGGTTTTTATGTTTAGATGTAAAAATATCTATATGTAATTCAAATAACTGAACTATAAGGAAAAATGTTTAATTATATTTGCATTTTCAGATAAAATTAAAATATTCCAGTCCAAAAAGACAATTTTTTTTTAGCCAAAAATATTTTTTTATTTTTTTTTTTTTTGTTATCGCTTACAAAAAAATAGGATTTCTCAAGGATTTCACAATGAACATTTCAATAATTTCTTTCTTGAAGAAAAATCTCTTTCCGCCGAATCATTTCTTTAGAATTGGAAATATGAAATAGTTACTGGATGTTAATGTTCAGTTTATTTTTTTACAAAATAATTCTAATAAGAGATAGTTTTTTGGTTGCAGTTAATCTAAAAAAAAAATTAACGAGTTTTTAAAAATTTAAATAACAATGTTGTTTTTACTGCTAAATGAAATCTAATTCGCTAGGATTGCTATACTGAATTTAAAAAGAAGAGATGCGCAATTTTCAAATTTCCTGACTCGCGAGTCTAGACTACAAATGCTGCTTACGCAACGCTGCTTCACACGTACACTATAAACTACTTTGTTCGACTGCTGCTCTCACATTAATGTCAATGCAAATCAAGCAGAGTTTTTTGCTGCTTCACATACACAAGCGCAAATGTATAGTAGTGTGTGTGCGCATCACTGCTTTAAATATAATAAAAAAATACAATCTATCATCCCACAGCGTAAACGGCTGAAGCTAGAGGGAGGAAATTTGGAACGTATGTAGGTCTCCCTCCATATAGATCCACTAAGAAGGAATTTTTGGAAATTCGAATGTTTAAGGGGGTAAAAAAGGGTAAAAACGGGTAAAATCGGTAACCTTATAACTCGCAAACTAATAATGATACAAAAAAGTTGAACAGTTATCGTTATTCATTTAAAAAATAATTGGACAGGTGTCTGGTACTTTTTTGAAAATCGGCCGTTTTAAGGAGAAAACGGGTAAAAACTGTATTTTGATACTTTTTTGGCACCATATGTATCTGTGAAACCAATCAACATACAGATAAAATTTATGTCGTATTCATAACATATCAAAAAATGAGAAATACAAATTTGGTACTTTTTAGAAATTCAAACGTTTAAGGGATAAAAATCGTACTTATTTTTGGTACTTTTTTCATAAAACCTTTTTTTTATATTTGTTGAAATATTCATATGAGTATTTTAATATGGGATACCACTACAATTTAGAAATTTATTGGAATACAATTTTTGATACTTCGATGGGTGAACAAAAATATCAAAAAAAGGGGAAAAGGCGTGAAATTACATTTTATTCAAACTTAATTATGAATTTTCAATTACATTAAACATAGAAACATGAAATTAAGAAAATGTAGATAAAAATTCACAAGAGTGGAATTTTTGGTACTTAAAGATACATGGTCCTGTGGGTAAGAATTCAAGAGGATGGACTTTGTGGTACTTTTTTCGTCTTCTATTGGTACTTTTTTACATTTTCTGTAATATTTAACCTAGAAACATGAAATTAAATACGCATGGTCCGATGTTGGAAAGAATTCACAAGGGGGGACTTTGTGGTACTTTTTCGTTCTTCTAATGTTACTTTTTGAATTTTCTATAATTATGAACCTAGAAACATGAAATTAGGGATATGTGGTCCTTAGTTAATGAGAATCCATAAGAGGGGGTCCTGTGGGTAAGAATTCAAGAGGATGGACTTTGTGGTACTTTTTTCTTCTTCTATTCTATTGGTACTTTTTTACATTTTCTGTAATATTTAACCTAGAAACATGAAATTAAATACGCATGGTCCGATGTTGGAAAGAATTCACAAGGGGGGACTTTGTGGTACTTTTTCGTTCTTCTAATGGTACTTTTTGAATTTTCTATAATTATGAACCTAGAAACATGAAATTAGGGATATGTGGTCCTTAGTTAATGAGAATCCATAAGAGGGGACTTTGTGGTACTTCTTTGTTCTTCTTTTATAATTTTCTATAATTATGAACCTAGAAACTTGAAATTAAGGACATGTGTTTTTTTTAACTTTCTATAATACTTAACCTAGAAACATGAAGTTAAAGTTATGTGACCCTAGAAGGGATTTTGTGGTACTTTTTCGTTCTTATAACAATACATTTTGAATGTTCTGTAATATACAAAATATTAATAAAAATATTTTTATTAAAGAGATATTGTTATTTATGAATGAGAATTCTCAAGCTCTATTAGTCACATTTCTCTATACTAAACAAAAATAATAGGAATACTTCGGTAGTTTTTTTTTATCAAACATGCCTTTTGTAATTTTCGAACATCCTATTTTAACGAAGTAGTGGGTTAACAGCTCGTAAAAAATAAAATTGCAGTCGTGAAGTACCATTGGGTTAGGAAATAACTCTCGCGTCGTTGTAATTATATTTTAAGTACAGCCTGCCGGGTTTTTTGTTGTTTAGCCTTCGGGAATCACGTTCTCATTGGTATTAATATTATATCTAACATAACTGTTTTCACATTTACTTTGTTATTCAGCTGTGTGTATTATGACCAGAGAAGACAAAAAAATGCGATATAAATGGTGTTTACAACAAAAAGATATTAAGAAAAAAAGCAACAAATTGAAGCCAAAAAGCAGCAGCAAAAAATCAAATTTTTTAAAGGATTTACTGCAAAAAATGAGAGCTTCTTAACGTAGTGTCTACAATAGACAAATTTTTATCAAGACAAACGTCAAAAACAGTCCGAATCTAGACAAGGCATCCTCAGCAGAATTCGCTTTATTGTTGTTTTAATGCAATTGTTGCCACCTTCCATAAATTCGGGTTAATTTTGACGTATGTCTTGATAAAAAAAAATTGTCTAATATAGATACTACGTAACGCTTTATGACGATAAATTTGAGAAACTTCATCCAATATCAGTGAATATTGATAGGGCGGATTTAAATATAAATTTCGAATAAATCCATCATAAGAATATACTCCAGGTTATTTGAAATACTGCATTAATTTCTTTGACTTGCTTTTTATAAAAAGAAAGATATCTATAAAGATTTCATTAACATATTTTCTAAGCTGATATATTTCTATTTTAATGCGTGAAAATTATTGTGATTTGATGTAGTTGTTATGTAAATTCTTTGGATCTCAAAAATGGGTTAGTTGCTTTGTTTTTTCATTTATGTTGATGTAACAAAAATTAGAAAAAAATATAAATTTTGTCAATTATCTGTTTTTAATGAATATACTAATTGCAAAAATAAGTATTAAAAAAAAATTTTTGAATTATATTCTTGAATTATTAAAGTTTTATATATATAGTTTTAAGATTTATATATTTTAAATGAATCCTGTAGAAAATTTAGGATATGTAACAAGTAACAATGATTATATTTATAGACACTTTTCTAACAAGGAACAATATTTGAATGTTGGCCATGTCAATGTCCAAAGCATTAAACCATCATCAAGAACTTCTAAATTTGAAGAGTTTATGAATATTTTGGATGGAAATTATCTTGATGTAGTTGGAGTCACGGAAACATGGTTAAAGTCGTGGGTTGATAGCAATGCTGTCAAGGTTCCAGGTTATAGATTGTTCAGGGTGGATAGACAAGATGACATTAGGGCTGGTGGTGTAGCATTTTATGTGTGTGAAAGGATTAAAGCTAGGGTGATATTTGAATTTTCTGACCCTAATTGTCTTGAATGTTTATTTTTAGAGGTAAAGGTAATATGTCTGGTATAAGACGTTTAGATTCAATTTTAGGGGATATTACTTGTAGATATGAGCACGTAATTTTGATGGGAGATTTCAATCATAATTTATTTGATTCTCACAAGTCAATGATAATAAGGGAACTTTGTGGCCGAAATAATTTAAGGTGTAATCATAATGTCTTGCCTACACATTTTGATCTAAGAGAAAATTCTGTTTCACTTATTGATTACTTTATGTTAAGTGAAAATTTATCGTTAATTTTTTCGGGACAATTCCAATCGCCGAGTTTATCTAGACATGCTTTTATTACTATGAGTCTGGAATTTCCCAAAAGAGTTGATAATAACTTTGTTGAATTTAGGGACTACAACGCAATTGATTATAATTTGCTTGAACATATGGTTCTTGGTTCTGACTTCAGTGTTATTTATCAAACAAATGACGTAGATATTCAAATCCAACATCTTAATTCCATTTTACTCAGTCTTTTCTCTTGTGTTCCTGTTAAACATATAGTAAAAGGTAGGCGTAATAATAATATTCTTAATAATGATGAGGTAAGAAGAGTTCGTTACTTTCGGGACCTTGCATATAGGGCTTATTGTGAGGACAGAACTGCCTTAAACTGGTCTACATATTGTAAATACAGAAATCGTGTTAAGAGAGTTATAAGGAGACTAAAAGTTAGAGAGAGCAGGGAAGCATTCTTTGGCGGAAATAACATCATACCATGGAATGAGCTTAAGAAAATAGGGTGCACTATGCGGAGTGACTTCACTACTTGCGAGGATCCGGATATTTTAAATAATACGTTTATATCGCATCAAGCTGATGAATATTGTCCTTTAAATATAATGAACAACTCGGGTATTTTTTCCATTTCACGATTTAATGAAATTGACTTACGTGAAGCATTTTTTAATATTAAGTCAAATTCCTTGGGGATTGATGGGTTGTCCATTAAATTTTTGCGAATTTTGTATCCTACTATTGAAAAACATATTCTGCATATTTTCAACACAATTATTATGACATCTACGTATCCTATTCCATGGAAAACTGCAAGAATTGTTCCAATAAAGAAACCTGGAGGACATGGCGTTGATGCCTTTCGACCCATTAGCATTCTTTCTTGTCTCTCTAAGGTTTTTGAACAACTTCTGGTCAACCAAATTAACAGCTATTTAAGAGAGAAAAATCTTCTTAGTGTATGTCATTCTGGTTATCGCAAAGGATTCAGCACCACCACCCTTTTACTTTCATTAACAGACAGGATAAGGCAGAACCTCAATAACCACAAAGTAGGAGTACTTGTTGCCTTGGATTTATCCAAGGCATTCGATACTATAAATCATAATAATTTAGTTAATAAATTATATTCCAAATTTCATTTTAGAAAGGAAACTTGCGATTTAATAACATCGTACCTTTGTAATCGAGGCCAATATGTTTCTTGCGGGAATCGAGAATCTCGGATCCTGCCTTGCGTAAGTGGTGTGCCTCAGGGCTCTATTCTTGGTCCCCTTCTATTTATGATTTATATGGATGATTTCATTCGTACCATAGATTTGCCAGTTTCCGATATTTATTTGTACGCGGATGATATTAATATGGTATTTTTTGGCGAAAAACAATTTATTGATGCTTTAAATGCTCGCATAAATTACACATTGCAGGGTGTGGTTTCTTGGATGAAATGTAACTTTCTTCGTATTAATACTGAGAAGACAAAGGCAATGTACTTTGGTATCTCTGATGCAAATGATATGGAAATTAAAATTGATAGTGATCAAATTCAAATTGTTGAGACCATGCGGTGTTTAGGCATTATTTTGGACAATAAATTTTCTTTTGATAAACATATTAATTCTTTAAACACTAAAGTTAATTTTATGTTAAAGAAATTATATAGTTTAAAATATAGTCTTCCTAGAAGAATTAAGGTTATTGTTACACATGCTTTTCTCTTGTCAGTGATAAATTATGGGATTGAAATTTTTTCGGCAGCTAATAGAACTAATTTTGGGAACTTGCGTAGAATTGTAAATAGAATAATTAGATATGTGTATGACTTAAGTATATCTGATCATGTTTCTTCATATGTTCAATTATTTTTTGGATATTCATTTTCTACACATGTTCGTTTCAGGTTACTTTATTTATTTTATAAGATAATTAAAACGAAAACTCCACCTTACTTGTGTGAAACATTTATATTTTCAAGATCAAGCCGTTCCCCTCAAATTATCATTCCTAGAATTTGTATGTCAACCTTTGAACAATCTTTCTTAGTTAGAATTTCTAGAATATGGAATATTCTTCCAGTTGAATTAAGAACGTTTTCTTTTACTTTATGCCAAGCAAAAGTCTTATTCTTTAATCACTTTGCCTCACAATATTAATATTGTTCCTTGTTAAATCCGTATATACCTACATATTAATTTTTTATATTGTATTTATATTATAAAAGAAAAATGTATTCATTATTAATGCACATTATTTTGTACTATTAACCATATATGGCCTATTTGGGCTCGGTTAAATAAAGGAATTATTAAAAAAAAAAAAAAAAAAAAAAAAAAAAAAAAAGATCGGTTTATAAACGCAAAAGTTATGTGCTAAATACTAGAGAAAACTTGTTTTCGTCGTAACTCCACTTCATACTTTTCGCCAATATCTAACTGTTGCGTTATCTGGTTCCAATAGGAGTATTACTCGAACTGTTGAACAATTTTATACATCAAAGTTTTAATAAAGACAAAAATCATTCAAATAAATGTTGAAAATCAGATTATTTTGGACAAAATTCTTTTGTTTTAAAAAATGTAAAATAAGCATAAAGTCGCAAAAATCGGGAAAGTAGCAGAAAAAAGCAAAAACGCAACAAAAATGCATAAAAAGGCAAAAAAGGCATTTTTGTTTTCTCTGGTTATGACAGTTAAATTTATACCAATGAGAAAAAAACTTTAATTTTTTCAAGAAAATTATTTTTTATTGTTATGTTATAATTTAAAAAAATTCATAAATTTCAGAATTCGTGGGTTAGATTATAAATCATAAATCAAAAAAATTGTAGACTAGATGGAATTCGACTTTTTTCCATCAGGTCGTAATTTTTGTTTTTTATGGGCACGTCTAATATGTCCCCCGGACTAAAATCTTTAAGCCATCCTAACATAATTTTTTTTATATGCTAAATTTTTTCGATTTATTTTGAAACTTGTGTCCGAAAAAATTTTTCTTGAAAAATGTAAGATTTTTTTTTGTGATAGTTCTTTAAAAAAGTAAAAACGCATAAAGCTAACTGTAAATAAAATAACGATCTTGTGTTTGTAGATCGATATTTTATTCACAGTTAAGTGAAAATACCCATGAATACCTACAATCAATTGAAGGGCAAACAAAAAATTGTTTTCCTCGTTAAACACAATAGATGGACTAGATGGAATTTGAAGAGGTAGCCAAAAATCTGTTTTCCCTTTTTTTTTATCACGTATTGATTCTTTTTTATGGGCATGACTTGTATTCAGCGGTCACACTTATATAACTCGAAAACGGATTTATATACATAAAACACCAATAGAAGCCGATTCAAATAATCTTTAGGCTATCTTACCATAATTTTTTTAACCAAAAAAAAATCAAAATTCTTCCAATTTCTCATGAAAAATTTATAATTTTTTCGCCATTAATTTCCGAACAATTCCGGATAAAAATAAATAATATTAATATTTTTTTAGATTTCTCAAATTTACAGGTATTTCACAGAACACAAATTCGTAACGAAAAAAAATTCTTCGTTTTCAATCCACATAAAAATAGTAAAGTGTAATTGATATTTTCATCGCATTTAAATGTAAGAAGCCATTAAAAATTAATGTAAACAAACAATGGATATTACTTTTATTAATTTCATTTAAAAAAATTCACATTAACCAGTTTTGTAAGAAATTTAAGCATTTTTTTAAATTGTCAGTAATGAAACAAAAATCACATTTTGTTAAGTGAACACACAAAATTTTTAAATTTAATTTAAAATGTTTTTTATGTTCAATTCTTCTTTTAAATACTTTACTTTCATTAATCAATTGGTTTTAATGCAGAAATACTAAATTTTCTGCAGCATTTTTCATATTTTTCGAATTTATGAATACGTATTTGAGCTGAAGAAGCAAAATGAAAACGTTACGAATTCGACTATACGAATTCTGTGACATACTTCAGAGATAAGCTTACTTTATTATTAAAAAAAAATATGAAACTGAAGCTTGTAATAACTATATTTTATAATTTTTTATTTTTAGCTCTTATTGCAACTTTTGGCGACATAAATGCAGCTGTTGAGCGATTGTTATCGTTAAATCAATTATCTCTAAGTTAACATACCTAAACCCCGTTCGATTTGTATGTGTGCGTTTTTTCTTCTTTATCTTCTTATTTTATAAATATAAACTAACTATATAATACCAATATATATTTAAAAACAACAACAGCAAAAATTTTAAATAAAATAGAAACAACAACAATAAAAATAAACATCTTGGATTGAGGTAAAAATAAATATTTAAATATTATAAATGTTTGTTAAAAACAACAAAATAAATATATAATTTAGTTAACAAAACAACAAACGTTAACGCAACCGTAGCATTAAAATTTGAATGGATTTTGTTTAATTTAATCCAATGAAAGAAATTTGCAGATTTTGAATATCAATTTTAAATTTACGACAAAAACCAATAAATTTTTAAATCTGCACTCAGTTGCTCTTAATATGTTTTATTTAACAACTATAAAAAATTATTTATTACTAAGTACTGGGTTTACATTGTGTGTGTGTGTGTAATTTTTAAGTTTATAATAAATAAAAACAGAGGTTTGAATTTTTCATTTAGCTATAAAAATAATGGAACAAAATTTTATATAATTGAAAATATATAATGAAATTAAAAAGCCAGTTGTATATTTTTTCCTAAATCTAACAGAAACTTACCATTTCCAAATTATTTTATTCCAAGTTAAACTTATTGTTACTTTTATTTACCTTTAAACAATAAAACAGAAATTAAATAAAAAAAAAAAAAAAACAATTCCTAAAAAAAAAAACTGAGAAAAAGGCATTCATTTAATTTTTAAATTAATTACAATCACCAGAAACGATAAAAAACATCATATATTTATTAGATTTCTTATTATTTAAGAATATCCTTCTATTTAAAAAATTGTAACATTTGAAAATGTTTATATGCAATTAAAATAAATTTAAAAAAAATATACTATATAAAAATAATACAAGTTCTTTATCATCTTTATTTTACTTCTGAAAATATACATATAATTAATTATATTGAATGTGCATGTTACTAGATTATATATCTAGTAGAAAAACAAATAATAAATATTTAAATAAACAAGAATGTAAAACAATTACAAAGTTATATTGTACATAAAACAATATTAAAAATAAAAAATAATAAATATACCAACAAACAAACTGAAGTAACTACTTACAACAATAAATAGTGTCTCGTATGTATGTTGCATAAAATTACAGTTTTATAATGCGTAAACAACAACAATATTAATTTAAATTAAAACAAATAAAGTTTGTTCTTTATTTTTAAATTTAACTACAAACTTGTTTTATTGTGGTTTTAAATTTAAAAAAAAAATAAAATAAGGGCCTGTTGCACGATGTCGAACGAAAAATTCGACAAAATGTATAAAAAAAACATCGTCGGACAGGCCGTAAAAGTTTCATCCCTTATTAGTTACTATGGAAATTATAAGTATGTGCTGTACTGTGCAGAACATAAGCTACAAAAAGGGGGTCATCCTAAGAGCTGATTTATTGTCCAAAGAATACAATTTGCAACAAAACTAATTTTATGAAATTGTTAACATATTTGAGTATTGATAACAATTTGGAAGACGTAAATCAGTTTCTTATTACAAAAACGAGAAAAAAACCCGTATGTTCTCTATATAAAAGCGTGCACAAAAGCAACAAAGTTTCCAATTGTAAAAAATGTCGCAAATTTTTTAATTTGTTGGAATTTTTCTAAAGTTAATGGGACTTATACTGAAAATGTCTGAATTCAGCGTTATTTTCATTCCTTTTTGTTATTTTATATTTTACCAAAAAAGAAAAATTAAATATTATGGTTTGTTATAAAATATTTCGATGCATTAAAATTTAAGTTTTTTGGAATCAAAAAATAGGAAGTAATTTAGATTTATATTTTTTTTATTTAAGGACTCATATTAATTTCGAAAGCATAAATTACAAAAATGATGCCTTTTAGTATATGTAATAGGAATTCCGCCGAAACCTTCGTTCAGTTATAATAAAAAACAAAAACAAGCGCGAATGTTATATTCGGCCCGTCCGAATCTATATACCCACCATCAACTTTTTCAGATTTTGCATTATATAGAACTCAATTTCGTTGATTTTAACCTTATATGGGAGGTGGGCGGACCACGCCCATTTTTGGTTTCAGAGTTTATATCGATCCCCGAACTATACTTACAAAAATTCGTTGTCGTACATGCTTTTGTTGAAGAAATATCAGCAGAAAAGTATAAAACGGACACCCTGTGTTTCTAGTTTTTAACCCATAACTTTTTTTGTTTCTTAACCGATTTTGCCCATTTTCAATACCAAACAAACCTTATATAAGATAAACATTTTTGCCAAATTTCGTCCCCTACGTTGCTCCGTTCGAGCCCTTTCCTGCTTTCAACAGACGGACGGACATAGCTAGATCGACTCAGAATCTAACCAGGACCCAGAAAATATATACTTTATGGGGTCTTAGATGATTCCTTCGACATGTTACACACGGAATGACAAAATCAATATACCCCCCATCTTTTTGATGGTGGGTATAATAAAGTGCTACAGCAATGTATTTGACTTCAAAATATATTATGCAGTCCCTGAAATTTAATATATAGTACGCACAAAATTTTGTTGAAAACATTAATTGAATTTGTTTTTTTTTTTATTTCTGTGTTTGTATCAGAAACATTTTATCATTTTTATATAAATAGGTAGATTTTCATCTAAAAATCTCAACAAAATTCTGCATATTAAAAAAGGAAAGAATTTAATTAAACAATATTAAAATATTATATACATATGTATTATTATATTCTATACACCGTCGATGTGTATATTTTTAACAACGCGATTTCAAAAATTATTTTAACAAATAGTTAAAGGTAAGATAAACTAAAGTGAGCAATAAAGTAAGCTTTATTTTTGGTTATTACAACTTGGTTTTAAAATAAATTTTATAAATTTTGATAATATAGCCAGACCAAAGCAAATACCGATAACTTTAAGCCACTTAACGCAGTGGCACCATGTACTATTTGAACGTAACCGCCGGTAAGGGCAATATAAATATATGAATAAAAAAAGGAAATTTTAAAAACAAATGAGTTAAAACAAACTAAAAGAAAACGGCGGAACAAATATAAATATAGACAGAAAAATTGCTTAAAACTACAACGGAATTAATATGATTTTATTTCTTTCTTTCATAAAGCAGAAAATATGGCAGCTCTAAACGCATAAACCTTGCGATAATAGTTAATGGTCAAATGTTCTTACCTTTACTTTGAGTCTACATTAGAGAAATTTTTATCAAGACAAACGTCAAAATCGATGCGAATCTATACAAGGTAGCCTCAGTTAAACAGCTGATTATTATTTTTGGTTATTACAGTTGTCAAACTGCATACATAAAAAACACTAATGAATTCGCCATATTGTTGTTTTTGCACAATTGTTGCCACCTTCCATAAATTCGAGTTCATTTTGACGTTTGTCATGATAAAAATTTGTCTAATGTAGACTCAAAGTTAGCTTATCGGTAAATTTTGGCTTGATTTATACTTGTTCCAAACTTTAGTTATTGGAAAGTTACATTTAAGGAAAAAACTCTACATACACCCTATGATTTTGAAATTTAAATGCATTGTTGATGAAAATAGAAAAAATTTATAAATCAATTATAGTTTAAATAATATTTAAGACTATCTGAAGAAAAAAAAACCTAAAAAATATGAATAGCATAGAAGTTACTAGCATTAAACATAATAATTAACGAGAAAAAAGTCTACATACAGTGTGGTAGCTCCTAAAATAACACAGAAAAATTGTAACAAAGAATGGAAAAAACCCCAGTCACCAGATCTTAACCCCATAGAGCACATTTGGGATATTTTGGAAAAATTGGTGCGAAAATATGACATCAGAAGTCGCGAAACTCTCAAAGCCGCTCTTAATCGTGTCTGGACCGAAATAACACCCGATATCACCGAGAATTTGGTTATGTCCTTGCCCCGCCGATTTCAAGCAGAAATTGATGCCCAAGGTGGGCCAACTAAATAAAATTTTTTTTATTTTTAATTTGTTTATGTACAAAATTTTTTTATGTTTTTGTTATTGTTATGCTTATGAATGAGTACTTTGTTTTATAAATAAATTTATTTATTAATTCCTTACATAATGAAGTAATTTAATTTTCTTTTTCTTTTTGAAAAGTCCTTAAATCGACAAAATCAAATGGTGTATGTAGAGTTTTTCCTTAACAGTATAATAATGGGCCTTAAAATGTCAAAAATAAAGCAGCTGTTTTTAATTTTACCTCTTCCACAAAAATAGATAGGAAGATATTTTTCTCGAGAACTAATAAGTGCGAAGCGGAAAAATTTCGCGTGAATATTCATTATTGAGCTGAATATAAGCTATCTGAACCAAACAGCCTATTTATTGTACAATATAATTGAATACTCAAGATTACAAAAATTTATAATTTTAAAAATTCAACGCGTTTGGTGCGGAAATTTATTTAACGTTCGCGAAAGTGTAATATCGCATTTCATATTTTCTATGGTACATTGAATACGCTCTATAAATTTTGATATTCGCAAAATTTGCAAAAAAAAAAAATAATAAACACCTAAAGTACATTTTATTTAGTGAACATTTTAAGTCATGATACAACTAAACAAGGTAGAATTATTAGATAGTGTTGTCACTTTTTAGGTTTTCTTATGTCAAACAATTAAAAAAGTAAAAAAGAAAAATACAATTAAAAAAATATGAAAATGTTTCGTTTATATTGCCAATGTTCCTGAAAGGAAATAGTCCATTCTTTGGACATTTTGGGGGCATTTCAATCGATGTTCATCCTCAAAGACATTTAAATACATAATATAAAACATACACATTTTGTTTTTCACACAAAATTCAAAAATATAAAATTCTTAAAAATTTCTAGTTTCAATTTCAAAATATTTTTTTTAAAGATTTTCTTTTATTTTTTACATTTCCTTTTGTTTTCTGTGTAACTGACTTGTTATTAATTCTATCATGATTTGAAGTCACATATTTCTTCATCAAAAAATGTTCCTCATTTAAGGATATGTGCGTAGCATTACCTTACAGAGTACATGAACGATTTTAATCATATAATATCATTAACAAAGATATCCGCCAGTGGTACTATTGTGATTCCTCAACCATTGTGGTGGACCTCCGCAGACCTTTGCTACAGATATTTAACTAATAGAAGGTTCAATATCATACCAATCTTTGATGATAGGTGAATTCAGGATAAGTATACTAAATGGTATGTATAAGATAAGTCAAATTTACTAGACAAAATGTTTATAAAATAACTTGAAATTTTACGCTAGTATAATACTAGCATATAAGCCTGTCAATGCCGGGATAAATATTTTATTAATAAAAATATGCGCAAACAAATCCGAAACCCTTTCAAAAAATATAAACATTTTGACGTTTTTCCTCTCCCCAATCGGAGTTAAATAATTTGAAGCCGTTATTTGATGGGATAATAATTTTTAAAGTTTTTAATTAGAAACTTTTTAAAATAATAAAACAAAATAGAAAATTTCCGTATTTCCGCTCCCATATAGAAATGTCAAAATCAGGCTCCGTTAGGATTTGTAAGGTGAATAGTTTTATAAGTAAGTCAAAGCTCAAGAAGGAGATAAAATGCTTAGGAAATTATATATAAATCAGGGTATCTCCGCTCCCTGATAGAAATTTAAAAACCTGGCTCTTTTTGTAGGTCGATGTTTTATAAGTCAAAGGGAAAAAATGCTTACGAAATTTTATATAAATCCAACCCGGAAAAATGTCCAATGCTTTAAGATGAATACACAGCTCTTTTATAATGTGGTATATTATAAAAGTTTAAGTTCTAAAAAAGTTTGTGTTACATTTAAGAAATATATTTTACTAAAAAATCAACTACAGTTGCTGTTGTGTCTTCCTTCATTGCCTTTAAAAATATAGATCCGGAAATATGATCAATGTTACTGTAAAAACATAACATATTGTGGGTTATGTTTTTACAGGAATACTAATGGCCTTAGCCAACATAAGTACGAAGTGCAACAAATTTTTCAGTTGCAGGACATGGACGTGCTATTAGTATCTGAAACTCACTTTACTCAAAAGAACTGTTTCAGAATAAATAGTTACTACACCTATGACACGAAGCATTCAAGTGTTAGGGTCTGCGAAGGGTTAGCAAAATTAATTAAGATAGAAAACATTTTCCAAGAATACAGTAAGTTTTACTCCAAGCCACTTCAATAAATATTGTCCTCCAAGATATTCTATTAATCGAAATCAGTTTCTTGACAGACGTCCGAGAAAAGAACATTTCATTTCAAAAGTAAATTAGAAAAAACGTATGAATTACGTAAAGAAATATGAAAATAACGGTTTTAATTTCTGTAGATCTCTTTATCGATGGGAGTAAGTTTGAAATCTTCGATGGCGAAAAACACAGAAAAATATGCAGAAAAGCAGGACATACGATCCACCGTTAAGTATGGTGGAAGTTCCGTTATGGTTTGGCGGTGCTTGGCTTTAATAAGACGATAATAAAGGCACAAGACTATGTAAGAATTTTTGAGAAAAATGTTCCTCCAAGTGTTGCCTAATTGGGTTTATTTAGGCGTTGGATGTTTCAACAAGATAATGATCCCAAGTATACTTCTTGTTTGGCAAAGGAATGGCTGCTCTACCGAACACCATGCCAACTGGATCATCCTCCGCAGTCTCCGGAACTCAATCCTATTGAAAATATTTGCGACTATTTGGATCGCCAGGTTAGAAACCGGTACATCAACAGTAAGGAAACCCTCAAAGAAGCAATATTGGAAGAATGGGTCAAAATTTATTTATTAGTTCATATAGTAATATAAAAGCCATCCAGGCCAAAAACATATTACATAGCAAATTAAACCTGAGTTATAATTACATTATAAATATACACACAGAAAAAAGATTGTTTGGAAATCGGCTCTCATTACTAAAATTTTATAAATCATATCGAATTTTTTATTTTACTATCAACAATTTATAAATACACCATATTTTATTCTGATATAGCCGTAAATGTACAACCACAATGGAAAATAGGTTACAACAATAATAAAATTATTCAGTTAATCAATTTAATTCTTTGCTCAAATGGATCCCACTAAATGAATATTCGGAACCGAATTAAATTCATTATAATGTTTCTAAGCATTATCAGTATGTTGATAACAATAAAAAAATGTTTCACATTAGAGTATTTTTGGGAATAAAAGAAATTCAGTTACATCAATCGATTAAAAATTGAAGAATTTCACTAAATTCGGTTATTGTAAAAGAATACATATAACTATTTAACGTAATTCGGTGCTTTCAATCAATATTAATTGTTTTTGACATTTATAAATAATATTTTAATTTTTTTACGAAAACACAAATTTATAAAAATAAGAAGAAAAAAAATCATAGAAATAAATTTCCGGCATATGTTACAACTATTTAGCGGTTCCAGATTTTCAAGGACGTATTAGACTTTTAAAGGTATGTTAATCTGTTCGTAATTTGTTATAAATTCTTTCATATATACAAATTTATGTTGATATTAATATGCATATGTTTGTATTTTTTATTTTTTAGAATTAAATAAAAATCAAGGAAAAAGAAACGGAAATCATAGAAAGGTTCTATGAAACAAAAACACGAATGAAAATTTTGTGATATCTCTACTCAATTCAATATACATCGGGGAATTATTCCTTGAGATAACCATATGAATTTGTGAAATCACATTTTTTACTGGCCTTGAAATACGTATATAAAATGTTTTTATGTTATATTTTTGAATTCTAATAAATAAAAGCGATAATTATAAATTGAAATAAATAAAAAAGAAATATATTTTGTGTTTTATTTACTATAACTGTATAATTCGGTTGTAACTGCCGATTTTATGGCTTTAAAATTAGTCACAACTACCGAAAATATTCAATAGTTGCAACTGAAGTGTGAATTTGTTGTCAGAACCTCCCGAATTCGATTGGCAAAAAATTCGGTTGCCACAACGAATCTGTTTTCTCTGTGTACATAAAACAAATTAAATTAATACAATATATAGAATAACAAATTCGCAGTCCAAAAAATATAGTTCGATTGCATTAGAAACAACTCCATAACTTAAAAGAATCTATAAAAGAGAAACAACAATGTAGTTAAACAGTTTCAGACGAAAAGCGTTATTAGATTGTGAGAAAATTCTTAGTTCATAAGGCAGGCAATTTCACCAACAAATTAATTGAATCTATGCCAAAAAGGCTTCAGTGTGTCTAAGGGAGGCCAAACAAAATATGAATGGTATCACATTATGAAAATTTGTATTTCATTGTTTACTTTAATAGTACCTGCCCAGCAAAAAAAACTATCAAGAGCTTACAAAAAATAACATTTTCACCACTTCAAAAGTAGAACAAAGTGCATATTTTAAACTTCTTTGGAAGTTCTTAATAATTACTTCCAAAAAAGTGAAAATAAATGAAATTTTAGCTGGAAAAAAGGTTAATAATTTCTAATAAAATTAAAATTGTATAAATTTTAATGTATTTTTATTATCTTTTAAAAAGGCTAAAACTGAATTTTTGTAAAAAAATTTCATAAACATAGTTTTAAAGGAAGTACTTCAAAGGAAAAGAATAAGAAGCATAAAAGAAGAACATCCTACCAATGACAACCATGGGTTAAAAAAAGAACTTCTGTAGCTCTTTTGCACCAGTAAGTACTTCCTTCCAATGCTAACACAATGTTAAATTCATGACTTTCAGCTCTTTTTCAGTTCCTTTTTTGCTGGGTGTATATAGACTTTTTTTATTCTTAACTATAAACAAATTGTTTATGAAAGTTTTTTTTTTTTTTTTATTTCGTCACCGAAAATGCAAAACAACGTAACATCACTTTTTATAACTTTACAGGAGGCACAAAATACGTTCTAAAATCTAAACAAATTGTCCTACAAACAAGATTTTTGGGTTGTTACATCCTTAAATATTGCATAATATATTGATGATGAATATTTTTTATTTTTATTAAATATTTTTTAAGTTATGTGGTTTACGTTTTTCAAGATTTCAATTTTATAAATCCAAAAAAACGTAACATCAATACAAATTTTAGACAAATTATAATTTAAAAGATTTCTTATAATTTTTACTCCAAAATTTTAATAGCTATTCTATTTTTAATAATTTACGATCTAAATTCGTAAAAAAAAAGACAAAAAATTTTTTTTATTTTTTAACAAATGTGATGTTACGTTATTTTAACTTAAGAAAATCATTGCCTTCGTTAATATAATCGTTATTTTTTTTAACCACAGGTCTGAAAATTTGTGATCACACGTATTTTGGAATAAAAAACTATATTTCATCAAAAACACAAATTTGAAAATTTTGATGTTACGTTTTTTTGCATTTTCAGTGACGATTTGTATGTTATTAATGTTGAATAAACAATTTAATTTTTGTTAATTTAAATCATAGTATAGTAACTAGTATAGAAACTGACTCTCTTTTTTATTCAACACTCTTCACATACATATGCTGTGTGAATTCAACACACTTGAGAGAGACCTAAACAACACAAAAAATTAACAAAATTATCCTTTAAAATAACATTTGCAGCACATTCTTTCATACATATATAATATTTTATTATTTTTTTAACACTTTTATCACATTTTAATTTCCGGCACGTTTTTATTTTTTACAAACGAGAAATATTTTTTTTACTATTTTTGAAATTTTTTTATTGGCTGTTGAATTTTAAACTAAATAAAAACAGTTGCAATTTTTGGTATTAATAATGTAGTAAATTTTACAATAATTTATATTTTTTGTTGATATTTAGCAACAAAAATATAATAATTAAATCATTATAAATACAATAGACGTTAAAATCTTTTATATTTGTTGAGAAATATAAATATACACGTAAAAGAAAAATTTAATAATTTTTTAATATAATTTTTTGCAACTTTGTGTACATATGAAGTGTGGTGAATGTTAATTTTACACCAATACATATAAATAAAATTTTACTAACACATTCTTAGCGCAACGTACTTTTGATTAATGCGTGATGTACCAAAAGAGAGACTTTCCGTACTAGTTCTTATACTATGATTTAAATGATCAATCCATTTTGTTTTTTATTACCTTAAGAATATAATACACATCACTGGTGTTCACTCACTTTTGACATTCATAGTAAGATGAAAATGTGATTTCATCAAGCAGAAAAATCTCCTTTAGTGTAATTCGGGGAAGTATTTTGGGTCCGCTTCTTTATATCAGAACAACTCCAGTCCCATAAATGGAAAATTAACGTAAATGGCTCAAAATTGGTTCACATCACGTTCACTTTACGATGAGATAATTATACTGTTCAAATAAGTAAAGTCAAAATTCCAGAACAGAACAAAGTTAAGTGTGAAGGTATTCACCTTGACCGCCGACTAACATGGGCACATCATGTGAATTTAAAAGTCACACAAATAAAATTAATTCTAGTTGGTTACTTGGTTCACAATCAGCTCTGGACTTGGACTACAAGATCTTCTTGTATAAAGTAGTAATAAAACCAATATGGGTGCGATCCACTTTCAAAAAATTAAATGGAAATAAATCTGGAATTTCCGAGTGGCTGATCCGATTTCAATAAAATTTCCCATAGTGAAATCATATATAGATCATATAGACTTATCGGTCATATAGACTACACGGGTCCCAAATTTGGACACCTCGGGTATAAACATTTTTAAAAATAATCCTGATTCGTTATATATGAATCGATTTCAACGATTTTTACATGAAAGGATTCTACTGAACAAGATCTACAAAAAACATCCTCGTGTACTTATCTTACCCCTTTCAGTTTACGAGATATCGGGAAATGAGAAAATGAAAATACTTCAACTCAATCTGAACCACTGTCAAGCAGCGCATGAACTGCTTAAACAAAGAGTTCTTGAATTGGCCGTAGATATCGCTGTATTAAGTGAACCGTAATATACAATTGAGTCAGGTAATTGGGTATATGATACCTCCAAATCTTCTGCTAACTACAAAATTTTAATTGCAGTCTACACTTACGAAAAGTCTTGGATTCACTAAGGCCGTAATATCTGGTGTTGTCATCTATGCAAGATTTACAATAGAAGAGTTTGAGGATATTATCTTTAATATCGTCTCCGATGCAAGCTCCAAAACCTCTGTGGTCATAATTGGAGACTTTAATGCATGGGCTGTAGAATGGGGTTACCCACGAACGAACGCAAGAGGTAGAATCCTATTGGAATCATTATCAGCTCTTAATGTTGTACTAATGAACAGAGGGAGTCAACCATCATCCAGAAGAGGGGAGAGTCGATCCGTCTTGGATCTTGCATTTACAGGCTATAATATAGCTAACCAAACAACATGGAATAAATGTTAAATAACTCCAAGCTCGAGTAAAAATAATAATAAAACGGATGTTTACTTATTTAAACTTACACGAATTTATTAAACTATTTATTTAATTTTATAAAAATTAATATTTCAAACTCGTTGCAGCGAGACCGACAGGAAACAGAACGATGATACTTTTTTATGCATGTATTTTGTTACCGCTTATTGCAGGTAATTGATATTTAACTATGTTTATAAGTAATGACAGGTTGCCACATCACTTCCCTCGCTAGAATAAGGTCATCTAAATCTTACTGGGAGTCTTACTCGTCTGCCACTGACTGTAGTTCTGGAAACATTTTCATGGATTTCATAACTTGATGAACTGTAAGCTTCTGTGGTGTCACTGAGATTATTGTGAATAGCTGATCCCAGAGTGGTGATTTGAAGTATCTTCAGAGTTGTGTGAAGTATTGGGCACAAGATCATCACTCGCAGGAAAAGTTTTTGACGTTTCAGGTTGACTTCAACTTTCAGAAGCTGGTATAAAACAAGGCTTTAAATGATAAATACTAATATTTGTTTTTCAACCACGTATCTGTATTGTATAATACTTTGCAAAACGTTTCAAAACTAAATACGGACCATCATACGGATGTGTAAGCGACGGACGAATCGAGTCGTTTCTTACAAATACATGTTTTGATTTTTGGAGATCTTTTGAAACAAATGTTTGGTCGGAAGTGTGATGCGAGGTTTGAGTAGGTTGTAGATTTTTCATCGATTTCTGAAATTTCGCTACAAAATCGCTAGTAGGTGGTAGAGAGTTGTTTTTAAAGAAAAATTCACCAGGAATTTTTAAGGTCGTACCATAAACGATTGTTGCGGGTGATGCTTTTATATCAGGCTTATATACTACACGAAGATTAAGAAGAATAGTTGGAAGATAATAAACCCATTTAGATGTATCGTGACATAAGATGGCTGCTTTTAAGGTTCTGTGGCATCTTTCTATTATGCCGTTTGCACGTGGGTGGTATGGTGTTGTTCGCAAGTGTGTCGCTCCAATTCTTAGCATTAGCTCAGCGAAAATTGAGGACTCAAATTGCCTGCCTCGATCAGACGTAATTCACTCTGGAAATCTGGATATCCAATGAGTTACCAAAGCTTTTGCTATCGTTTCGGCTGACATGTCGGGAATGGGTGTTTAGGGACGTATGGTTCGAATTATGTATCACACACAATTTGTTCGTCACATCCTAAAACAAACATCTTTATTAATGAATTAGTGAATTAGTTGACGTACCTTGATTACGAGAAGGTCTTGTAGTTCCTCATCGTTTTTCTGTGCGATTAACAGACTCTTGAAATCTACAGCTTGCTTTACAGACTGTATTCTAAACAGCGCATCAGCTGTTGCATTTTCCTTTCCAAGGGTGTGACGTATGTCAGTAGTGGACTGACTAATAAAATCAAGGAGTCTTAAGCGACGTGGTGAAGCTTTTTCCATCTTTTGACTGAAGGCGAAAATTAGAGGATCAGTGATTATGTAGCACCGTCGTCCTTCTATAGCGAACCGAAAATGGCATGCAGTGGTTAATTCTCTGTCGTATGTAGAATACTTCTGCTGCGTCGCATTCAACTTTTTTGAATAAAAGCCTAATTGTTGCAGATTGCCGTTTACGTTTTGGTGAAGTGCTTCTCCCGCAGCAGAGTCTGACGCGTTGACATAAATGCACAATTCAGCATCGGAAACGGGATGAGACAGTAATGTTGCGTTTGATAGCTCACTTTTGCAACACTCAAATGCGGCTTCGGTGACAGAAGTCCACAGCAAAGAAGTTGTGTCATTCTTTTTGTTGCCTATAATCATATTTTGCAAAATAGACTGGTAAACTATCGTGTTCGGCAAAAACTTTCTATAAAAGTTCATGATGCCGATAAATCTTTTAAGTTCTTGCGCATTAGTCGGTTTCTTGTACGTTAATTACGGATACTTTTTCAGGAGATGGTCGAATTCAAGGTGTCCCAGAAAAGTAATCTCAGATTTAGCCGAAGATCTTTTCGATGTTGCTCCAACGTAGGAGAGGCTACAAAAATATCGTCAATGTAGGGAAACACAAAATCGAAACCTCGAAACACTTCGTTTATAAGACGTTTGAAGGTTTGTGCTGCGTTGCGCAGGCCTTCTAAATTGTTCGTAGTCCGTTAAATACGGCAGCGGATATCGGTCTGTTAAAGTCTGTGCATTTAGAGCTCGATTGTCGCCGCAGGGTCTCCATGTGCCATCGCTTTTCTTCGCTAGATGTAATGGGTTACACCAATTACTTTTGAAGGGTTGGCATATTCCTACTTTGGTGAGCTGAAGTAAGAGGAAGCACTTACATATCAGCTCATTTTCAATCCCAAACAAACCTTATATAAGACAAATTTCGTCCCCCTACGTTGTCCCTTTCGAGCCCTATCCTGCTTTCAACAGACGGACGGACATAGCTAGATAGCCCATCTTTATGATGGTGGGTATAAAAAGGCACGAAGTTTGGATGACATTTCTAATGTGGTGTTGAAAGAGGTTTTAAGATGTAAACCTGAACAGTTTCTTATATTGATGAATAGTTATCTGCGGTATGGAACATTTCCATCAATGTTTAAAAAACAGAGACTTATCCTACTGCCTAAAGATAAAAAACCACTAGATGATCCAATACCACCCTCTGTGTATAATTAACACTACAGGAAAACTAATGTGGCTATAGGGCTATCAGGCAACCAATTTGGTTTTATAAAATCAAGATCAACGGTGAACGGCTTTCGATGCTATTAAAGGAAAGAAATGGAAGAACGGAACGAAAGAGTATTGTATAGTGGTAACGTTAAACGTAAAAAACGCTTTCAACACTGCAATTGGGAGATCGTAGTAAACACACTTTCCAGACTGAGTATACCACAATATCTCCTAACGATAGTAAACGACTATTTCCGAAACCGAATTCTGGAGCTTGATACCGATAAAGAAACAAAACATCAAGTAACAGGTGGAGTACAACAAGGTTCAGTTCATGGACCAATGTTGTGGAATGTATTGTACGCCACCGTACTAAGGTTAAAATTCCCACAAAGGGTTAAAATCGTTGGTTTTGCCGATGACATAGCCCTAGTGTATGTTGCAAAGAAACTTCCCGAGGCCGAGAACATTGCAAACGCCAGCGTAAGTACAGAAATTGCTAATTGGAGTTGTAAGAAGTATCTTACTGTATACATCACCCATATGGTCCGAAGCTCTAAAATTCGGATCATATAGCCGCAAAATAACAGCAATTTATAGACTTACTTTATTTTTATCGATCAATAAAAAAAATGTCAAGCGAGCTATTTTAAATTTATTGACGATATTTCATCAAAAAATAAATTTAGAACGATTTGACACTAAACTGCTTTCCGTCCGGCAAAAAACGAATGCAGGAGTGCAGATTTTATGAAAAAAGTGCATTTTTTAAACGACTTTTTTTAATTGCATAAAAAAATCTTAGCATAATATTAACGCCATTATTTTTTATGTAATGTATAAAATATATATCAATCTTTCACTCCTGCAAAAATCATTTGAAAAGCTTTACAAATAAATTTTTGGCAATTTTTCAAAAATAAACAATATTTAATAAATAAAACGCGCCAATATAATTGTGTGTTACGTATACGCACATATGGAAATATTCTAAAACAGTAAATTTGGTGAGAGTTGTCTTAAGTTGTCAGCTTGGAGACCATGATATAATACTTTTAAAACGAACTATATATCTTCACCGAAAATGCAAAATAACGTAACATCAAAATTTTAAAATTTGTGTTTTTGATGAAATATAGTTTATTTTTGCAAAATATGCGTGATCACATAACTCAAAAAATAACGATTATATTAACGAAGGCAATGATTTTCTTAAGTCAAAATAACTTAACATAACATTTGTTAAAAAAATAAACAAACATTTTTTTCTTTTTTTGTACGAATTTAGATTGCAAATTATAAAAAATATAATAGCTTTTAAAATTTTTGAGTAAAAGTTATCAAAAATATTTTTAAATACAATTTTTCTAAAATTTTTATTGATGTTACGTTTTTTTGGCTTCAAAAAATTTAAATCTTCAAAAGCGTAAATAAAAATTTTCATCATCAATGTATTAGGCAGTACTTAAGGATGTAACAACCCAAAAATCTTGATTGTAGCACAATTTGTTTAGATTTTGTCCTACAAACAAGATTTTTGGGTTATTACATCCTTAAATATAGCCTAATATATTGATGATGAATAATTTAATTTTTATTAAATATTTTTTAAGTTATGTGGTTTACGTTTTTCAAGATTTTAATTTTGTGAAGCCAAAAAAACGTAACATCAACAAAAATTTTACAAAAATTGTAATTAAAGAATTTTTGATAACTTTTTCTCCAAAATTATAATAGCTATTTTATTTTTTTAATAATTTGCAATCTAAATTAGTAAAAAAAAGACAATTTTTTATTTTTTATTTTTTTTAACAAATGTGATGTTACGTTGTTTTGACTTAAGAAAATTATTGCTTTCGTTAATATAATCGTTATTTTTTGAGCTACAAGTCTGAAAATTTGTGATCACATGTATTTTGGAAAAATAAACTATATTTCATCAAAAACACAAATTTGAAAATTTTGATGTTACGTTGTTTTGCATTTTCGGTGACGATATTATACATCAATGAATTGGTAAATAAGTCTATGTTCATATTCTTGTAATATTTTATAAGTTTTTGGAAAGTAGGCGGAGGTTTGCTTTACAAAATATTATTTGTTTGGTTTTTATATCTTTTTTAAATTTTCTATATTTGAAAAATTGCCAAAAATTTATTTGTAAAGCTGCATTCGTTTTTGACCGGGTGGGAAGAAGTTTAGTGTCAAATCGTTCTAAATTTATTTTTAGATGAAATATCGTCAATAAATTTAAAAAAGCTCGCGTAACATTTTTTTTATAATCGAAAAAAATTAAACTTTTTTCTAAAAATTACAATTTTCGACCAATGCTGGATGTAGGGTGCAAGCTTAAATCAGTTCAAAATTCCTTTATTAGCCATTTATGAAGACTTAATCTTCAAAATCGGACTTAATTGTAGAAGTTACGATTTTTGGTAACTTTTACATACTCGGAGTAGTCAACTTTGACACCCTGTAGCTGATCTTGTGTTATCACAGGGTGACTACAAGATAATTTTCCTGAAAGCTTAGATCCTCCTCTACAACTCTTCCATACATTTTAATTTAATCCGCCCAGTAGTTTAGGAGGTACAGATTTATTACCAAACAATTTGCGTTTGACCCCATTGTGATACGGTAATATCGGCAAATAAAACTTTAATTATATATTTTTTTCACATGTTTTGTATTAAGTACTTTTCATTGATACCTTTGTATGTATATTAGAGCGGGTCGGTCTCCATACAAAAAAAAAAGTTATGCCAGTCACCCCCTAGAATGAAAGATTACTAAATGACATTTCCAAAAATACAAAAAATATTTTTTTGCCATGCCTAAAAATACCGCCCTTTTTGTTTTTTGTGTATAGCTTCGCCATTTTAAGGCCGATCGCAACATATGGCATATCGTTGTTAATGGTTTGATAATAGCTTCGTTTTCGTCTTATTATTGAATTTTTTTATTTTTGAATCCGACCTCAAATTCTCGAAGTACTTTTGGTATTTCGGATCCTTCCCCCCTAATGTCATATTATTTTTTAATGTGAAGAAAGCCCTTTTAAAATTATTTATTTTTAGCTTTTAAACTATTTCATTATATTCAAAAACAACGAATTTACAAAAGATTTAAAAACTGTTTGATTTTTCATAGTATTTATAAGTTAATAATAAAATTTTAACACAACACAAGTAATTAAAAAATCAATTTATTTATTAAAATTTTTTAAATAATAAAAAAGGGCTTTACCATAGTTCTGACTGCATTTTAACACTTTGAAATGTTTCATGATTTTCCAAATAATCTTAAAATTTGTATATAACGTTCAAACAAAATGTATTTTGAAGCGAAAGAAATCCAAATTACGAACAAACCGCGATCAATACCAGACAATATAAGCGATTGCAACATACATGATGACCAGTTGTATTTATATCGTATGGTTCTCGGTATTAGTAGTGGTTCCTGTGAAACTACACTTGCTGCCCAAATTCCTGGACCAGTAAGTACTGCAAGATGGTTGCCAAGAGCATCTGGATTACTTCGTCTTTATGTGTTTAAAAAAACACTTTCACAAAACTTGAAAAATTTTGTTATGTTTATTGTAAAAGTTTATGCCCCATTCTGGTTCCTAGTAAAATGTCGTCCACAGTCTATAAATGAAAGTCGTCACATATTTAATTATGTTGTGTGGATTATAGAACTGCAGCAACATATTCAAGAAATTGTTCGTCCAGTAACAGAACATACTAGTTATTATTTGCATCTTGAAAACGTACTTATTGTAATGATTACAGATAGTGATGCAAGTATACGGTATTTAGGTTACGAAAAAAATAGGATTAATAGGATACATACGGATGACGAACTAGTAAAATATCAGTATTCTGCTGAAAACATGATCGAAATACCAGGTAAATTTATATTAAAACTTGCACACAAATTTATATTAATCTTTAAATTATATTTGTATAGAATTTCCATGTCACTCTCAAAATACAGATCGTTTTGTACGAATCGTAAGTGAATCTGATAAAAAAGTGACTGACGGGAGGCGCTAGGGGCATATATTTGCAAAAATAAAAAGCCGTGAAGATTATAACCAGCTGGAGTCTCGTCAAAATTTGATACCATAATTTTTACTTATGATTAAAATTTTATTAACTTATAAATACTATGGAAAATCAAACAGTTTTTAAATCTTTTGTAAATTCTTTTGTAAAGCTAGAAATAAATAATTAAAAAATAATATGACATTAGGGGAGAAGGATCCGAAATACCAAAAGTAATTCGAAAATTTGATGTCGGATTCAAAAATAACCAAAGACGAAAATGAAGCTATTATCAAACCATTAACAACGATATGCCATATGTTGCGATCGGCGACGCTATACACAAAAAACAAAAAGGGTGGTATTTTTAGGCGTGGCAAAAAAATATTTTTTGTATTTTTGGAAATGTCATTTAGTGTTGCGATCGGCCTTAAAATGGCGACGATATACACAAAATACAAAAAGGGCGGTATTTTTAGGCGTGACAAAAAAATATTTTTTGTATTTTTGGAAATGTCATTTAGTATTCTTTCATTCTTAGGAGGTGACTGGCACAACTTATTTTTCGACCCGCTAATTTATGAAATTTCTTGAAAGTCCTGATCAATTGACAGTGAATGTTCCTTGTCTTGATAGTTTGATGGTACAGGTAGCCCAAAACTGACATTTTGTACTCCTTCTACCGACTACTTCATTTTAACTAAATCATAAATAGCCGCTTCAAAAGGGGTCGTCCCCCAGTTCCCTCTCGTTGCTTCATATTTTCTGCAGACATATCGTTTCTGATCTGTCCATACCTACAAAAATTAAAAAATAGAATTATGTGGCACTAATATGGCTCTGACATTAAAATATTAACTTTTATTTATTTATTTAACTTTATAAAACTTACTTAAAGTTCCAAGTAAAAAAAAACAACTTACATTTTAGGTTTTGACAGTTCCCTGCTATAAATGAAAGTGAACAAAAACAAAGAAAATTCATAAATAATTTTTTCGAAGTTGCCACTTTTCCGAATCACTAAGTTATGTATGTATGTATGTATGTATGTATGTATGTATGTATGTATGTATGTATGTATGTATGTATGTATGTATGTATGTATGTATGTATGTATGTATGTATGTATGTATGTATGTATGCTTAATATAAAAATTTTTCTGTGTATTTACTAGGGTGATCGATACGGTTTTCCAACCGGTTTTTTCTGTCAATGTGCTGTCGGTTTTTTCAAAATGTTAATTTTTCGAATGTCGAATAGACCGGTTTTTTTAAACACAAAAAACCGGTTTTAAAAATAGCTTTTTATTTCAAAAAACATGTACTAAATACTGATATTTGAATCGAAATTTATGAATATTTTTTAGAGTATTATTTGTAATGTTTTAAAGATATAGTTTAAGGTTAAAACGAAATTAATTATTGTAATATTAAATAAATAAATTAGTAATAATTACTTCAATTGTAACACCTGTAATATTTTTACATATTTGAATGTTTTAGTCTTTTTTTTTATTCAATATTTTCTTCATTTTTCAAAAATTTTGTTTTAAAAAAGTTTCTCCTACAGAATAGTTTCAATAAAATTGATTCTGGCTCTTATCATATTAACCCATGGTTTCTGTTTTGTTTGTTTTGATGATTATTTTCTTAAAATTTTTTATAATATTATAATTCGTTCGTTCATATACTTTGTAACACCCAAAAATATTGGTTTAAGACCCGCCTTAATTTGTACCAATCGTCTTTAAGTCGATTTGATGATGTTCGTCCGTCCGTCTGTCTGTTCATAAAAAAAAATTAATTAATTAATTAAAATACAGGTCACAATTTTGAACATGTATTAAATTTTAAATTTGGCACACAGGTTTCTTATAGTCTAAGAACGAAGCGTGTTGAAATTGGTTATGGTTATTTCAACTAGCGCCATGTAAATATCCTCCCGGAAAAGGGGTTTAACGATCATAAATCCCTTAAATGTAGTAAGAATTTCTATTACACATGTAAGTTCCATATAAGTTAAAATCTGTGTTCCGAATTTCATGAAGATCGATCCATAATTGAACATAGTATTGGCCCACAATTCCACAGGTTTAGAAAAGAAGACACTTCCCCGAATTTGGTGCACATCATTGAGTAGGGTATTGCCGGACTTGACCGACTATTTCTTTCTCGTTCTTATTGGATTAATAGTTATTTCCAAAAATAATTATGTGTAATATATTTTAACTTGAAAATCATAATATTTATTGATTTTTCTTTAAGAAATATAATCTTTTAGTAGAAATAAATAGTATTTACTTATTAAAATTTTTTTTTAGTTTTTGGTCCATAACTCTGTTCTTTATGAACGAATTGGCTTTCTGTAAAAAACTCAAATTTTATAAAAATATTTATGACCAACCCGTTTAAAAGCGAAAGCCGTAGCTTGTATAGGAGCTTCAAAAAGTCAATAAAACTCGTTTTGGCCGATATCTGGAATATAGTGGACCGATTTTTTTTTCACAAAAAAAAAAAAAAAAACTAAGAAAGGTTTTGAATTTTTCGTGCAAAATCGAAATCGCTATATTTTATAGGAGCCGAGAAAAGCCGACAGCAAACATGATTTTTCGGGAGTATCTTCGGTTTTTTGCCGATATCTCAGTTATTTATCAACCGATTTTGCTCATTTTTATTAGCGATTTTCTAAGGAATATTTCTAACAATTTGATATATAAAACATATATATCCAATAACTGGGGCTTTCTAAAAACTGATTTCAACAGACAGACGGTCAGACGGACATCTTTATATCGACTCCCCTATCAATAAGGATCCAGAATATATATACTTTATGGGGTCTTAGACGAATATTGTAGAAATTACAAACGGAATGACAAACTTATATATACCCTTTACACCCGTGGTGAAGGGTATAAAAATATAAATATGTATATTATACTATCAATCCAATAAGGCACTGCAAGAACTGTCAGCCAAATAAATCACTGCTTTTACCAATTTGTGTCTACTTTAGTTTTCCAGGCGCTGGAGCGTAATGTTCTTTGCGAAAAACACGTTAATTGTTAGGAAACATAAGGTCAGTTATAAATTCTGATGTTTTTAGAGGTTGAGTTTTCATAGTTTTGAAATGCTCATATTATTAGATATATGGGTTTACCATATTTAAAAATTTTATAAAACTGCAATAATAGTCTTAAGTTTATAAAGCTCTCAAAGTCACATTGGAGAAGATTTATAGCATAAGATGTCATATGTGCGTGAGATCTATATTTGAGACCAAATATATATCGAGCTATTCTATTAAAAGTTTGTTTCAATTTAGTAATACCATTTACTGATATACCAGAATATACTTCTAAGCCGTACAATAATATTGGAGGACATGTCATGGCAACACTCCTCTTCACTTTACTTAGTAAGTAAAGTCATAAGTTATACAACCGCCTTTGATTTGAGCAATCTAAGATATTGGAATAACTCTTGTATTTCCCTCAAACGGAATTGGGATTTATTATACCCTACACCACCATAGGTGGTTGGGATATTATGCGTTTGTGCTGATGATTGTAACATACAGAAAAAATTATCGGATTATCACCTTAAAGTATACCGTTCGACTCTGAATCACTTTCTGAGTTTAACTACGTCTGTCTGGCTGTCTGTCTGTCTGTCCATGTAAACCTTGTGAACAAAGTACAAGTCGCAATTTTAAAGATATATTGATGAAATATTTAGTTATTTCAACACAATGACGAAGCCTATTTGTGAAATTGGTTATGATCGGTCCATTATTTCACCTAGCCCCATACAAATGTCCTCCCGGAATAAGGGTTTAGTGGTCATAAATGCCTTACATATGGCAATGAAATTCAGTACAAAAACGTTTTGTATAAGTGTTAGTCTTTGTACCAATTTTCATGAAGATCGGTCCATAATTGACCATAGCTCCCATATAAATCTCTCTTCCGGAAATTACATTAACGTGCATAAATCCCATACGAAAGTTAGTATCAAGTTAATATTCGACACAAATAAGTTTTATATAAGTAGAAACAACATTGCCAAAATTTTATGAGAATCGGTCCATAATTTACCAAAGCTCCCATATAAACCCACTTCCGGGAAACACCATAAAGGGTATAAAATCATACAGTCATTTCACATTGATAACGTCAATTTATTTTGTAGCATTTCTTTCTGAAATATTTAATAAAAATTTTTAATTCAGAAAATCACTTTAACGGTCATAAATCCCACTAAATTGTTAGTATCAAGTTAACATTCGACACAATTAAGTTTTATATTAACATAAATAATAGTGTCAAATTTTCAAAGATCGGTCCATAATTTACCATAGCTTCCATATAAGGCCCTCTTTCGAGACTCACCCAAAAGTGAATAAATTCATATAAATGTTAGTATCGACGCAATATTCAGTATTCGTATATTCGGTATTTTCCAGAGCGATTTTCATTGAATTTTAATTTTATTTTGTGTATTTTTTGGAGAATTACAAAATATTTTGTCTCAGAATTTTTAAATTTGCATTACTCTATATTTTGAAAATTATATGAAAAAAATTCTGCATTTTTTTATCTATCGAATAAATATTAAATTGTAAATATTTAAGCTATAATTGCGGATAAGCACAATTTTTTGTAGTTATAATTCTATGAATTTGGATCAGGTTGGTAAGGAAATTTTTTATTATTTTTAAATTTGGCTGCATGAGAGAAATGAAATTATGCTTTTTTAGTTTTAATACGACAATGCTTATTAAATATAAATGAATTTGAGACATCTGTTATACAATATAAATAATTTAGTTTTTGTTCAGTGGGGCAGAATCGAAATTTTTTAGAAATAAATCTGTAACTTCTGATCGGCTGGTTGAATTGTATGAAATTTGGTATATGCGTAGCAGAGGAGTGTACAATGTTAAGTTTGGAAGGGGCACCGAACAGACCCCTCAGGGGCGGAGCTAAGGGGGTTCAAAGTTGGGTACCTCTGACATACATTTTTTTTTTTTTTTGAAGGTACTGATAAGACCTATAAAAAACATGCTTGCATGTCCTATTTATCTTTTATAGTTTTTGATTTTTTTGCATTTGAATTTTTAAGTATCTCAATTTTGCATGTTCTTGGTCCAGTTTTATTCATATATATCCTAGTGTTTCCGACCGATTTCATTTGTTTTTTCTTTAGCTAATTAAAGAACAAAATTATCTACTGAATAAAAAAAATTTAAGTCGATATCTTTACCGAGTCTAAAAATAAACGATTTTGAATTTGAAAATTGCAAACAATACGACCTTTTGTGTTTTTTTGGCCGAAGAAGTGTAGATACACTCTTTTTTTTCTCTAAAATAAATTTTTCTTTAAAAACATATAACAATTTTATATTTTTCTGAAAGGTATCTTTATAGAGAAGACTTTAAAATAAAAAGTAAGCCCAATAATCCAAGTAGTCAAGGTACACACCCTCCCGAATTTGACCCATTTTATATGAAAATTTTGACTCTATTTATTTAGTCTATGTTTTCCAAATCCCAAAGCACGAATCGGCAAACGGAATGCAGTTTAAGGATCTACAATATGTTGTTAAAAGTTTTCAATCAAAATCTACGGGACTTCCGAAAAATGTAGATTTTTATCCGAAAATGTGAAAAAACCCATTTTTGGGATTTTCGGCGTTTTTTTTTTGGGGAATTGTGGGATTCCTTTTACAAAAATTGTAAAGATATCTTTAATAACAAAGATTTTATTACAGATAAAATATTTATAGTTTCTCGAAAAACCACTTGTTTACAAAAATTTTACTTTAATTTAAAAAATCGTTGGAAAGGTTATTTATTATATAATATCCGAGGTTACCCATTTCGGTGGTCCACCCCGAAATATATATATATATAATATATGATCATTAAATTGATCAAAAAACCTAAAATTTGTGTGTTTAGTGTTATTTTGCAAAAAAAAAAAATATATATATATATATATATATATATATATATATATATATATATATATATATATATATATATATATATATATATATATATATATATATATATATATATATATATATATATATTTAAATTTATATAAAATCTATATTAATAAAGTTCTCATTATAAAATTTTAGTATATTGTTGTTAAAACAAGAGTATAAATAGATTCCCATTTTTTATTCCGAAATACCCAAAATTCCAGTTCGGGGAAAGCTTGTTTAAAAAATTGACTTTTTGCAGTAAAATGGTCATCAGTCGTTTTAAGAGACGTGGTTTATTAAATATTTTTTTGTGTATTTAGCTAACATATGTAATAATTTCAACTTTAACATTTTTGAGATCCACAAAAAAGTAAAAAAATAAAAATTATGCCCTCGGATTTGTTTTACATGCATTTATGTTAAGCATTCTTTAAGAAACATGAAAAAAATGTATGGTCCAAAGGAAAATAATGGATTTTAAAGTGAAAAAATTTTACCACCTTTTTTAAAAAAATCACAAAAAAAAAAAAAAAACATTTCAGTTTTTTAAAACTAAAAAAAAAACATGTCCAAAAATGGTTCAAAATTTTACTTTGATCCAAATATCTCTTAAAGTAAAAGAGATAATCCACACATGTAATCGTATTATAAGGACTATGTATGTGCAAATTTTTTTTTTTTTTCAATCAAATCGTAAATGAAATTTTGGCGATTTTTTTTTAATTTTCATACCCGAGGTGCCCAACTTTGGAGATCCACGCTCGTCCCCCAGACCCGCTAAAAACTGTCCTTCTCCAGATCAATTGGCAGACACCTCAGGATTGTCCATGTGAAATTTCATTCAAATACATGTATCAGTTCTAAAGTTACAGTATTATTTCCAAAAATTTCGTTTTGGGACCACTGTGCATAGTAGTTCTATTACTCCATGGGTTTTTACTAAGTTATTCTACATTTAGTCCAAGCATATTATGAATTTCTTTAGTTATACCCGATTAAAAGCTCGCTATTTGATTTTAAGCTTTTGTCAAATTTAAACTGTGTATAGAAAATCATCTAAGTTAAACTTTTGATCCTACCATACTTGAGGTAAGCATTATTTCCTATTGGACGATGATGATTAAAAATCCTATTAGTTTATTAAAATATAACCTATTTTTCGTAGGACACTTCATTTTGTTCTTGGATTTTTATTTTCGCTCATTTGATCCAGTAATCATTTCTTTGTAATTGTCTTAAAAGCTCTTGTTTTTTTTTATTAACGTTTATTTAAACAAAAATTAGTACTTATTCTACAAATAAGTACTTATATTAGAATAAATAAATATTATTATACACAGTCCAATAAACGGGCTCTCAAGTATGTTTTTATCGTAATATATTTTATCATTTTAAATACTAAATAACAATTCTTAATTATACCAACAAATTTGTATTTACAGATAAATTAATGTAATATGTCGTTTATACCAAAACAAAATCCAATTGGTTTTTGAAAAACTAAATTTCAAAATCGTTTACATACCTTATTTTCCCTGCACGTGGTTTTTGTTGATGTTTTTAACTTTTTTTATTTCTTATTTTGATAATATTGTGTTCGCTTTTATCGATAAAAACGTTCTCAACTAAATTTTTAAAATAATTTACACCAAAAATGTATATAAATTATCATAGATTGTAACATAGATATGAAGTTCAGTTTTCAAAAACCTAAGTTGGTTATCAAAAAAACCTAAGTCTAAGAATGTGTTAGTAACATTTTTTCATTGAAACCATAATATAACTACAGAAGGTATAATCATTAGAAATTGTGTTCTCAATTTTATTTACCCTGAAAAGTCAGTCACATATAAAATAAAACAAAATGTAAAAAATTAAAAACAAAACATCAAAAATAAAAAAAATTCTTCAAACTAAAGATAAAATTATTTGTGAATAAATTTTATACAAATATGAAAATTTAATTTAAAAGAAAATAAGCAGCAATTTCTTGACTGAAATTTACAAAAATGGAATTCTACTGTTGATCTTTGCAAGAAATATTTAAAATCTGCAAAAAGTATTTGGAAATTCAAGTTCAAACAAAAATATTTTATATTTCTTTTAGTTGTAATTTTTATTTTTTGTTTTTCATTTTTTAAATTTTCTGACTTAACAAGAATTACGAATGACAACTCTCCCAAATGATTCTACCTTCTGTTGTTATATCATGATTGAAACTAAAAACAATTGTAGTACGTGTGCCTTTTTGAGTAATATTTTTCAATTGAGTTTTTTTTTTTTTTTTTTTTTTTTTTGAGCTTCATATCTATGTTATAATCTATGAAAATTTTAATATTATAAAAGAAATTTGACATGTTTCCGTTTTACATCATATTCAAAAGCTGACTTTTGTAAAAACAATTAAACATGCTGTATCATAAATAGTTAATTTAGTAGTTTTTATTTGGATTTCAACAAAAACTACTTAAAAACGGTTTTTGATTTGTATGGAAAAACCAAAAAATTTTGTGTAGTTTTTCAATCAAAAACCAATTGAAACCAAAAACTACTAGTTTTTGTTTGTTGTAAAGGGCATATAATAAAAAAATAAAAAAAAACTTACTTTTATTTTATAAAAAGTGTTATTTGTCAAGTAATAAAATAAAATAAATTATTTGGCAAGCCATCAATATTTTTTAGTTTTTCGGTTTAGGATTATATTTTTATCCTCTGAAAAAATACAATTGTCAAATCTGAGATTGTCAATTGTGAGTTGTTAAAAAATAGCTTTCATATTGGGTCTTCCATATATGTGATATAATATTGGAATTCCTTCTTCGTTTTGTATATAACCATTACTATCGAGTTATAAAAAGCCTCGGGTGGGATATAGCCACTTTGTAAAAATTTTTTGTCTTAAAAGCTCTCTACACTATGAAATTTGTATCAACTCTGTATTACGTATCTGTATAGCTATACTAAAAAAGTGTCCTGTTCAGAATACTTCGTTGTACCGAATTAATTCATGGTTTTCTCAAAATTGAACTGTCATCACCTGAACTAGCCGATGAAATTTTTTTTTTTTTGAACAACAGACTTTTTGAACTGAAAGATAAATATCCGTCTTTAAGAAATTTTATTTTAAGAAATTCATATTTATATAAAAATCATTGTTGTATTGTCTTGTGTTTAAATTACATACACTAATTCTCTAATTTTTGCTACGGAGCCATATTCTATTACAAACCACTTTTAATTTTCCGGTTACACCAGCATCACAAACTATCGTGCGGTTCTTAACCCTTGGAATGGCTGAGTATCGATGTAAAATAATACTAACAAATAGGAAATCAACTAAAAACTACATTCGATATAGATGCTGAACTCTAATCAATCCTTGTCTAATACACCAATCCCTAATAATTGATATACATAATTGATCATGAAAGTTTATTAGAACAACAAACGATATATTTAACGAATTTTAAAAGTATCAATTTAAATGTTTATAATAATTAAAACTACATACAATCCTTTTATTTATATTATAGTATGTAGCAAACGGTTTTTAAGACTAAAAGAAAAAAGTAGATTCGTGCACAATTAAAAGGAAATATATAGAAAGAAAAAACAAATTTAAAAATTTCAAAATACACTTGCAGTTCCAGTAGGTTTTAGTCTGTATAAAATATTCTACACAGTTTTAGATACTTGAAAACAACTCGTATCGTGTGCCAACAAATGAAAAAATTCTCTCATACAAAATTTAAAAAAAAAAAGAACTCATTAAATTATTTTAACGAGATTTTTTTCTTTTATTGAATAAAAAAGGTCTGAAGGCAACAGCAAAACCAAGAAAAATAAAGTTTATTTTAACTTCTTGCTCTACTAGAATTTACAGAGAGTGTGGAATGTGGAATTTCTACAATTACAACAACAAGAACGAAAAGTATCATACCGGCCAAACAAATGAACAAGATCGTTCGAACGATCAACCAGCTAAATAATTTATTGAATATTTCTTATACTGCAGAACATTGAAATAATGCTTTTTCTTTGGAAGTTTAAACTTGGATCCATGAGTTTTCTTCGGACCAAAAACAAAGTTTATTGTAATATGTAGAATTTTGACAAAACATCTTAAATTAATTTGAAAATTTTATAAATATTTATATTTTTTTATATATAAAAGGAAAATAAAAAAAATTATAGTACCCCTTACGATGTCCGTCCGTCTTGTTGGATGCTTGGCTATGTAAACCATGTGAATAAAGTACAGGTCGCATTTTTGAAGATATATATCAACGGAATGCTACGAATAATTAGTTTAGTAGAAAGAGGGTGCTATCGAAAATGGCCATTATCATGACAAATGCCCTCCCGGAATAACGGTTTAACGTTCTTAAATATCTTCAATATAGCAATATTTTAACCCCCACCGTAGAATCACTTTAATGTTCCATAGGTCCGATATACCTAAACGCACATACAGTGTCTCACATAAGTTAATGAATTTTAATTTTTAAATAAAAAAATTAGTTATTTTTTATTTATAACATTAGGTAAATAAAAAATAATAATTTTTTATGAATGGGATTTCTTGCCTGATTTGTCTTCTACCAAATGCTGCAAAAAGTAGCACAAAATGTTGAATCGTTTCCGAGAAATTGAGAAAAATAACACGTGCAGTCATTTCAGGTACCTCACAAAAGTATTTGAATTTTTTTAATTTTTATTTTTGAAGATGTTCAAAAAACAAAATAATAATAATAATTGTTATTAAATAACACTGTTAAGCATTTACTAATTATATTTATAAATTTAGGGGTCAAATTTTGGGGAAATTAAGTGAAATTTTTTTACATATATCTTACAAAAAAAAAAAAAAAAATTGGAATAATCGGGTAATTTTTCCTAAATTATTTCTTTAATTTAATTTGTTTTATTTGGAAATATAAATGGACTTTGTCATGTCTTCGAAAAATTATTTTTACTGCAAAAGTTCTAAATATTGACATACCAAGCGGTGTACATTGTTTCATTATTTTGTTAAAAATGAAAAATCTTCAACATTAAGTCCATTTTACTGAAGTATTGGTCCACATATTTTAACAAAACTTTCAGATTGTGTTTCTGTAGGTATTAGCTGTTATAAAATGGGAGACTTGGATACCGGCTACAAAAATACAATGCCAATTGGTGTCATAGTATAAAACGCGACAAGAGGTATATTTTAAGTTACATAACTATACGTCTTTCAAGCTGTAGGGACACTACAAAAAGGTAAAAATACCCAAAAAAGTTTACTATTCTGTTAATATTACTTGTGTTGATGAAAATAAAATTTAAAATTTTCCGCTCCAACATTTCTGGAGTGCAAGTTATTGATTCAAAAATAATATGGCTAAGTAATCAGAGAAATAAAAGCAAATACAATTATGTCAGGGTATATTTTGGAGCGATATCGCAAAGTCAGATGCTTTGGTCTCCAAATTTATCAATGGCTATATATCGGGAATATATTTCCCAACATTTTGAAATAAATTTTTGATACATAGGGTACCAAAATGGGCTTGATATTTAAGATATTCTATTTTTAATGGTGCAATGCCTCATAATTAACGACTTGAATCTTTCATATATCGCGTTTTAACCAAAAAACTTGTAAGGAACTAAATACTTATTATTTTTTTACTATAATGACAAAAAAGATTATCATATTTGTCATTTATAGAAGAGAAATAGGCGTGTTCTTCCTAAATCAACCTTGTAAATCCATTAAATAAAAAAAATGGACTAAAAATCCCCCAAATTTTAACCCCAAATCAGGGAAATAAATCAGTAAACAATTAATGGTGATGCTTATGACTTATTATTAATAAAAATTTCAAGAATTTCTTATATTTTTATTTTGTTTAACATTCTCCAATACAAAGGTGATAAAAATTCAAATACTTTTGTGAGGTAAATTCGATGACTTTTCATACTATTTCTGAAATAACTTGGAAACAAAGTAATATTTTTGATTCCAGTTTTTTGCATTATAAAATTAACAAATAGACAAACACAATTCAGTTAATAAATCTAAGAATTGTTTCTTTAAATTACGTAATAAAACCGTTTTTATTATAAATTAAAAAAATTCAAATACTTTAGTGAGACACTGTACATACAATATGGAAGGTATCATATTGGAGGGCTTTTAACTTTTTGACTTGTTTACATTTAAAAGTTAAATTTGAGTTTTTTTTTATTTATTTATTTACTTCAGCTACATATATTACAAACAGCTGAGAAAAGTTTACAATTTCTAATTTTTATAAAGAAAAATAGTTACTACCACAAAAGTTAGAATACTTATACTAAAGATACTTATACTAGAAATTGTTGGAGTTCAAAAAACTAAGAAGCTTCATTTTTATATTATAAGGTGAGTCTGAAAAGTCCACATAATTTTATAACGAATTAACTTCCGAACAGATTTTATAAAATGGATCAAGGTTAGCAAAATTGGATCTATGGAATGGAATGGTTAACGGATGGTAGGATCTCAACATCCGATTAGGAACACTAATGGAAATTTTACCCAGAAGAAATTCTGAGTCAATTTTTCCTTGAAGAAGGTCTATTATAAATGATATATTAGAAACCGTTCTTCTACTTTTCAGCGTTGGCAGCCTGATTAGAGCAAGTCGACTTCGGTACGGTGGAAGGCGAAGACAAAACAACAAAAATTGTTTTTGAACAGATTCCAGTTTATTTATATAAATGTTGTAGTAAGGATCCCAGATAACGAGTTCAAAACACAACTATAGAATCAGGGCATTATTTTCCTTTGGTTATACACATATGCTGAATATTTAACTGATAATCGGCTTTATGATTATGACGATATTTAAAAGAAAATAAAAATTTTATATTTAAATTTTACCTCAACATTAGCACCTCAATTAATTTAAATCCGTTGGACTTTTGTATTAATTTTGTTATTCTATATTCCCAAAAATATCCTTCAAAGAAAATATGTAATTCTATTAAGTCCTGGAATTTTTTTCAATAAAATTTATACAATTAAATGAGACTGAGTCAGTCGTTAAGTCAGTCATACAATCAAACAAGCTGACAGACAAACACTTCAAATCGAACTCAAACTTCATATTATTTAATAGGTTTGCAACACAAACATTTTTTACTTCTCATACAGCCAATGAGTACGTTAGCAAAGTAAGCGAGCGAACTCTGCTGGATATGTTTGCTATTGCCGCCGGTGTCCATTCACCAGCCACCACCAAACAAAACTATACAATTTCAATTACACATTCAGTCATGTTGGAAACACGATCGTGAATAAAAGTCTGAATTTTTTTTTAAAACTCGCGCGCATAAATTGGCGGATATTGTGTGGAAAAAAGGCAAATAAAATTTACAAAAAAAGTGGTTTTAAACAAAATTGTGGCCCAAACGAGAGGAAAGAGTAGTAAGGAGATCAATTGGTTATACTAAATACACACATACTCCTCTGTCATTTTGTATATGTATAGTATAAGTAAAAAATAAAATAGCTCCTAAAATAAATGCCAGTTTCATTTTAATGAAAATTCAAAAGAAATAAATACAACTGCAAAAATTCAATTATGGCATTAATAAAGTGGAAAATATTATAAATTGTTCGTGTACCAAATTTGAAATATTTATTCATATTTATATATTTTTTTTGTGTAAACAATTTTATAAGGAAAAAAATTGCGGAAATTTAGTTTGCATGATTTTGATATACACACACACACATACATCTATGAAACTATCCATGCCCACAATCAAATTTGGGTGTATACTTTTTTTTATTTTAAACAAAAATTCCTTTAAATGCTGAGGCATGCAATTTTCCAATACAAATTACAGAAAATTCACATGAATAAAGCAAAACTTAACATATTTTTTATAACAATCAGAATAATTGAAATTCAGATTCAGCATTTTACAAATATTGGATTATTATGAAGAAAAAACAAATGAAAAAACTCTTTTACCTTGAGGTAAGTTTTATTTGATACATTGTGAGTTTATTCTCCTAATAAGGTAATGTAACACCTGCTAAATGTCTTAAATACTTATTTCTATTAGTAATTAAACACACATTAAGTAATGTGTTTTATGCAGCTGGAAAAATATGTAATCAAACGTAGCATTGTGTTCTTTTTTTTTTAATTCAAGTTATTTATGTTTTTTTTACATTATAACTAAATGTTATTATGTATATATATAACATATAAATGTCATGTTTAAAAATATAGTGGATCACAAACAAATTCCTCATCCAGCTTAAAACTAGCGAAACTGAAATATTTAGGGAGTAAAAGTGGGGGTAAATATGAATCCCCGAGTCTTTTAAATTTAACTTTAATAGAAATACAACTTAATACGCTACATCATACATACATATGTACCTATATTCCAAAAATAGAAGACAGGTGCTACTTGTTCAATTTGGGCGAAACAGCATTAACTTTTTTAATGGTTTCTAACCAAATAAATAAAAGTTGATTTGTTCAGTTAATGTCAAAGTAAAATAATTTAAAAAAAAAAAAATATTCTAAATACTTAATCCTGGTAGATTTTTAGGAACCAAATTTAAAATTTTTTTAAATATTTATGTTAACATTATTATATGAAGAAAAATAATATTTAGCATAACACACTTTGTGAATATGTGTGTTATTTTCAAATGAGTTAAAATATTATATTTTGAAAAAAAAAATTCAAAATAATTTAATTTATGGAAAACTTGTGCATAAAAAACAAATCGTAATTTTAAAGATAATTTGATCGAATTTGAAAAATATGACTATTTTGGTATAAAGCCGAAGCTTATTGAAATTGGTTATTATCTACCCATTATTTTACATAGCCTCCATGCAAATAGTAAGTGGGAAATTATTTATGCCACGATTTCAATAAAATTTGGTATAAATAAATTTTATAAAATATTGACTCAGAATAACAAATTTTATCGGTCCATAATTAAGCATAGCTCCCATATAAGACCCGAAAATTACTTCAACTTGCATAAAAACCACAAAAATTACAGTTTTAAGATAATACTTGTCACAAATAAAGAATTCATAAGGATAGGTCAACAATTGGCCATTAGTCATATATAAGGCCATTTCTGAAAAACTCAAAAATAATTTTGAGCCTCAAACGTAATGGTGTAGGATTTCATACTCAAACCTATCGTGAAAAACAAATGCAATTTTTGTTCCCATAAAATTTTTATTTCCCTCGAAGGGAAAAATGCTATCGTGAATCTTCCTTGAAAATTTTTTCCCGCTATCAGTTCTCACTGAATGTAAAAAGGAGGCAAATTAAAATAAAAATCAAAGAAACATTTTTTTTTTTCAAAAATATACACGTACATACTAATATTTTAAAGAAAAATGAGAAAAACAATGCAAATTTTTGGAAACACAACAAAAAAATAATATTAGTTATAACCAGGGCAAGTTTTTATATGCACAAAAAAAATGAAATATGCGCTTGAAAAAGCACGAAAAAATGGAATATGCACAGAAATATGTAAAAATAGCATGAATTTGTATATAAAAATCAATGAATTTATGCATTCATATATACTAATGTATAGAAAATATGCACAAATATGAATTTTTTAACTTTCAATCTCTAATAGATTTCGATGTTTATAATAATATAACTATTTTAATTATAAGTATCATATTTGACGCTCCTAATTTTTTTCTTTACAATATTTACAATGTACGCAAAATACTCACAAAAAAGATTTTTAGAAAGCATTTGATTGAACTCCAGAAAATAAGAAAAAAATTGTGTTTTTGTTAAGAAAACTAACTTTTGTATCCATTATATGTAATTTATGCAAAGATTTATAATATAAGCATTTTCTGTGTAATTCTTTTGAAATATGCAAATGCTTACTTTCCAAGCGAAAAGCTTGAAAAACTTGCCCTGGTTATAACAAATTAAAGTTTACAATCACCCCTAACATGAATACTTTTTCCCTCGAAATGTTTTCCCTTTCCCTAAATTTGCAATCGTGAAAAAATTCCCCGTGAATAATTTCATGATAAAATAAAATTCCCCTTACCTTTCCCTTTAATTTGTTCACTTTATTTTTGCTGGGGAACAGAACAGAAAATGTAAGTAGATCTTTTTATAATTCGGAAATTAAAGTTTACAAACTTTTTTTTAAGGGCACGATCCGTTAATAAGACACAAACTGATATATTGCTCAACATAAAATAAAATTATTGTTCCAATTTTAAACATATTAAAGTACACTTTAATTTGTTATAATTATTATTATTATTATTATTATTATTATTATTATTATTATTATTATTATTATTATTATTATTATTATTATTATTATTGAGTGATTCCATATCAAAACGGACAAAAAACAGACATTTTCGGATTTGATATCTCTGATTTCAATGAAATTCGCTACAGATATTAAATATTGCAAATGTTGCTCAAATCACAATTTTTCTGAGTAAAGAATCCTCCCGGTCCAAAAATATGACGTTTCAAAAATGAAAAAACGGTTGAATTTTTTTCCAAAATTAATCACACTTTATTGCTCATAACTTCTAAAATATACATTGTACAATTCTTATTTTTTATTTCATTTAATAGAAAAACACATTGACTCCAAAAGGACAAGTAAAACATTTATATGCTTCGAAAGTTCAAAGGTCAAAATTGATAATATAGAGATTAAAGCTTAATATCTCAAAAAATGGTACTTTAAAATTCTTAAAAAATACATATATTAATAATGAAACCCTTCTCTATATTTGTGCCAAATTTGAAGTTGGAGCTTCTATTGGTTTAGGATTTACGAAACAAAATACAGAAAAAAGCACATTTTTTGTATGTAAAATTTAAAATATTTACAAAAATTATTTTGAAATTATTTTTTTTATGAATACAAATTTAAAAAAAAATAAAATTTTATATTATATACAAAATTTGACTTCAGTTCATATTTTGTTACATAACTTCTGAACTAAATGAGTGTCCAACATGAAATATTGCACAATCATGAAGTAGAGTTGTATAAATATTATATAATTTTTTTAGCATTTTAAAAATATCGTATTCGGAGATATAATGGTTAATTTTTTGTAAGTCTTATTTTGACCTTTGAACTTTCAATCTAAAGTAACTCACTATACAGTTAGGGACAAAACTATTTGTACACCTCATATATTTCGTATACCTTCACGCACATTTTCAACAGATCCGCTGTTTTTATACTTGCTTACAATGTATTGTACTGTGGAATGTTGCAAATTTACTAAATTTCTTATATTCCGGAGAGATTTTCCTTTTTTATGTTCATCAATAATTAAATTTTTAATATCCAAACTCAACTCTTTTCGCTTTCCCATTTTTGATGTGCTTATTATTCAAAACGTTAAAACCAACTTCTTATTTTGTAAAATAAAACTCGATTAACGAAGAAAATATAACGGTATTTAAAAAAATCATCATACAGGAGTCCAACGTACAAATAATTGTACAAAGTACTGATGTACAAATACTTTTGTCCCAAAGATTTTTACTTAAATTGTACTTTTTTTTAACAATGTGTTATATATTAATTTATTTTTTATCAAATAATTCAATAAAAATGGACCTGAATTAAAACTACATATAATAATTTTTTATTCTTTATAAATTATTGAAGATATACGAAATGCATGGGTGTATAAATAGTTTTGTCCCTAACTGTATATCATTTTGAAGGTAATGTCTTTGTTTTTAAAATTACACTTAAATTTACTTTTTATTTTCTATAGCTTAGAAGTTATTAATAATTGGATTTTATTTTTGTCCATAACTCCTAAACTAAATAAGGCTCCAACTTGAAATTGTATATCCATATGGAGAAAAGTTATGTCAACAATATAGAATTTTTTTAAGAATTTTAAAAATACCGGTTTTTGAGATATAATAGTTTGAATTTTTTTATCTCCAACTTTGACCTTTGAACTTTTGATGTAAAAAACTTATGATGTTATGAAGGTAATATTTTTGTCTTTAATATGCAGCAACAACTAAAGATCTATCGTGTATATTTAAGAAGTTATTAGAAGTTAAGTAGGTATTCATTTGTTAAGTTTTTAAAATTTTTTCGTTTTTTAAACCGCCATATTTCCGGACCGAAAAGAAACATTGGTCTGAAATTTCATGTTTTCGGAAACACTTTCAATGGTCAATGCTTGTAATGAATTTCATTGAAATTGTAGATGTCAAATCCCATTGCTGTCCGTTTTGACATGGAATCACTCTATTATTATTATTATTATTTTTTTTTTTGGTTTCCAAAAATTAGCCGAATTATTTTGCTACATAAAAGTTAAATAGTACAATAAACTAATGTTGTAATCAAACTATCACTCCAATACTAAATATTTTGCTTTGTTTTTTTTTTTTCACTTACGTGTATATTTTTGAAAAAAATGTTTCTTTGATTTTTATTTTTTTAATTTCCTTCTTTTTTACATTCACTGAGAACTGATAGCGGGAAAAAATATTCACGGGAGATTCACGATAGCATTTTTCCCTTCGAGGGGAATAAAAATTTTATGGGAACAAAAATTTCACTTGTTATTCACGATAGGGGTGAATATGTCTAGAAATGGCACAATAATTTTATTTTATGTTGAGCAATATATCAGTTTGTGTCTTATTATAAATTTTGTACTTTAATATCCGAATTATAAGATCGACTTACATTTTTTGTTCTGTTCCCCAGCAAAAATAAAGTGAACAAATTAAAGGGAAAAGTGAAAAAACTTGATGGAAAAAAAATCATTCACGATAAGGGGAATTTTATTTTAGCATGAAATTATTCACGGGAATTTTTTCACGATTGCAAATTTAGGGAAAGGGAAAACATTTCGAGGGAAATAGTATTCATGATAGGGATGATTGTTGAACTTGACCGACTATAACTTTTTTCATTCATAAATTGATTTTATTAATTTTTTGGTGAAGCGAAAAATTAAAATTTCAGGGGAAAAATCAGGTTTTCAGTAAAAAATCGAATATTCGTAGAAAATAATTTTTAGTGAAAATAGGATTATAGTAAATATATATATAGATTATTGGCAAAAATTAAGATTTTTGATGAAAAATAATAAACAATTCTGAAAATAAATAAAAATAATTAAATTTTTTTGAAAAAAATCAACAAGTTTTTAAACAAAATAATTTTTAACAGAATTCATAAATATAGGTTTCACAATGTTATAACATTATTTTAAATTTCCATATAAATTCCATCAAAAAATTTCAAAAAATGTGTTGTTTCAAATAACACAATAACTCAAATAATAACATACCTGCTCAAAATAATAGATACACCTTATGGGATGATATTAAAGATATTAAATACCTCGAGTTTTTTTCTTTTAGTAAACAAGTTGATCTGGCAAGCCATTTTAATGAAAACTAAGGCAAGCCTATGCATAAAAACGGATTTACACATACGTTTTTCGATTTGAATACCAAATATTGTTGCTCATAATAATACATACAGTTAATTTATTAGTATTTTTTTTTTTTCATATTAAATTGAATTCTATAGTACTTTTTTATTGTTTTTACGTAATAGAACAAGGATAGTAGCATTTAAGCCCAAATTACAATAGCGCGTAGTCAGCAGCAGTGTGTGCTGCCATAATCAGCTGATCATTTAGAATGCACTGTTTGTTAAGCCCAAATTACAATTGCGCGTAGTCAGCAGCAGTGTGTGCTGACATAATCAGCTGATAATTTAGAAAGCACTGTTTGTTATGGTGTTGATTACATTTGGTCAGCAGCAGTTTGCAGTGCTGTTTCATTTAGCCCTGTTTCTAAATTCACTGCGCTGCTTTCAGATTGAGAGCGAGACAAAGAGAGTGAGAAAATAAATGAGAGGCTAAAATACACAAGTAGAATAAAGTAAGATGGTGGTTGTAAATTGTGGCTGCCTACGCTGAATTGTAATTATAACGGCAGCAACATGTTGTACTGACAGTGAACAGCTGATAATTTTTGCTGATACTGTTGCTGACTACGCGCTATTGTTTTGGGCTTTATGTTGTTGATTACAGTGCTGTTTCATTTAGTCCTGTTTCTAAATTCACTGCGCTGCATTTAGATTGAGAGCGAGACAAAGAGAGTGAGCAAATAAATGAGAGGCTAAAATACACAAGTAGAATAAAGCTAGATGGTTGTTGTAAATTGTCAACATGTTGTACTGACAGTGAACAGCTGATAATTTTTGCTGATACTGTTGCTGACTACGCGTAATTGTAATTTGGGCTTTAGGCTGAAAATATTATAAAGTAATAGAATTCTGATATAGAAAATAAAATGAAACAACTATTGTACCAAATAGGAGAGTTAAATTGTTCAAACCAAGAGAAAAATGAAAAGTCGTTGCTTGAAATTGCAATTAGGGGCTTAGGAAAATATCTAGATTTTCCACTTTGTGAATTGGATAGTATGTTTTTAGCTAAGTTAAGCTACAAGCATTGGAGTACACATTACTTTAATTGTTTTTTTTTTTTTTAATTCCTGTATTTATCTAGAAATACGTCCTGATCCTGAATGAGTTGAGGTCCAGAAGAGGGCCGTTCCACTGTGGAAAATGCTAAAATACGAGTTGATCATTAATATTTTTTGAAAATTCATGAGCTATTGTTAATAGTTTTCTTACTGTAACTTCATAGATGTTATGTATTATTTTTTGAGATATTTTTACGAAAACTTTGCTGAGTGTTAATAGGAATTGTGTTGTAAAAAATGTCTTTTTTGGAGAAAAGTAATTCCTCAATTCTCAAAAATTATATTTATATAAAAATTCTTACAATTATTAAGACTTTAACATTACGATTTAACAAATTTGCCATAGGTATTTCCTAAATGTGTTGAAAATTCATTGAATTATTTAGTGGGTCGTCTGTTTTATAATTAATTACTTTAATACAAACAACTTAAAATCCAATACATTAAGAAGTTTGAAATGTTACCACTATTAATACAATAAAAGAAAGAAAAATAACTGTTACATTTTTCAAATTTAAACGTTTACCCAGTTCATTAGTGATAATAGGCCTAATAAATAACAGATGGGTTAGTTAAATTAAAGAAGAAACGATTTTAATTTTTAATGAAAAACTGTTAAATGTTAATTTTTCAAGAGATTGTTAGGAAGGTGTTAAATAAATGTATTTACTTATAAGCTCTTTTTCAGATTGCGACAGTTTATAGTTAACTTATATATATTTAAAATAATAATAAAATTTTAAGATTTGTCTTTATTTATTTGACTATATCAAATACCGTATTACCCACCTGTAACAAATATATGGAAGTAGTTTTTATATATTTCAATTTGAAAAAAAAAGGTTTTAGATTTTATAAACAAATTTAGATTTAATTTCAGAGCATCTTATATTCTTCTTTGAATAGTTTTGATAATATTTGAAATAATTTATTAGCATTAAATGTTCAATGTCACACGTGTAGTATTCCATTTTGTTTACCTGATGTACATAATTTGTAGTAAAATTATTTTTGTATAATTCACTTTCTATTTGGGGTGATTTTTATGAATCAATGTTACTTTATTCTCATTTATTTTCTTTAGAGTCACGCTGACAGGTGTATTTACAATAATTAATCAAAATTTAAAGAAATTGAAATAAGAAACCTTAAGTCTTATTCGAGTTACATATACATGAATTTTATATGTAGATATTCATATTCCCATTCATTATTTTACAAAACATTTTCTATATTAATCACATTTTTTGTAGTTGTTGTATAAACAAAAAGTGTTAAATAATTAATTTTACTTTAGATTAGAATTATGTTTTATTTTTGTATATTTAATACGGGTGTGTAATATAAATATTTACACCTAAGAAGTTTAAATAATCAAACAAAAACTAGTTTGTTTTTATTACGGCTGTATTGAGAATTAAATTAAAAATACAAAAAATAACCCATACTATTGATTTTTGTTATTAATTTTTTCATATACACATTTCTATATACATACGTAAATATGTACATATTTTTTAACAAAATTATTAAATAAAAACAAAACGTGTCTCATAAATGGCATACAAAGTAATAATAAAAATAATGTTTGTGCTAAGCCTCATTTAAGATTGAAAAAAATAATAATAAAAATATTTATAATAATTATATTGTCTTGGGGAAAAAATAATTCATTTATTTTTTAAAGGTACATAAACCGACTTTTTCAGTATGCTAAATCCATTCTTAAATATATTGTTCTATAAAATTTCATTGCATATGATGCTTATTATTAAATGATGTATTTATGAAATGTAGATGAATGTGGGTCAGGAAATATCTGTATTGAAAATTAAATTATGTTTTTAATTTAATATTTTATTATTTTTTGTAAGGAAAAAATAAAAAAATATTAGGGATTGAAATATGTTTTAATAATCTATTTCAAAATAATAAATATTTATATGAATGTATATCCATATAGATATTCCAGACAAAGCAAAAAATAATGGTTAACTAGATCCTTGCCTAGGCCTGAAAACATAAAATAAAAAGGAAGAAAGTAACAACTTTTTTTCCGCGTTTTGGTGATATGAATATCAATATTTGAATATCAATTTACTACCTTATATTTTTCTCTTATTCGAGAGTCTCTTAAACTGTATTTTTTTTTTTTTTTATAAAACAAAAAAATGCTAATTTTGTTTTATAAATTTGAACCTGAATATTTTCGAAATGCCTATAGATATAAAATAATGTTTTAACATATTATTAAATGGTTAATGAAGAATTAATATATATAAGGATCTGGAAAATATATATAATTTTACTGTATATTTTATAGGTCAAAATTTTATATTTTTATATTTATTTTATATATTATATATTTTATATAGAAAAGAAAACAGGTATGTAAACGAATTGGTTTTTGAAATTTAGTTTTCGCCAAAACCAGTTAGTTTTATTTTAGTGTAAGCGTACTATAAAATATTTTATTTATTGAATTACAAATGAAAATTAGGTCTAAATTCACACACAGCAATTTTTCTTTCTGAAGTTTTTTGTTATTATTCTTTTTACATGCATTTTCGTTCACACACAAAATTTTACTTTAGAAATTCTTACTTTAATTGCCTCGATTTGTTTTTATTTTGAAATAAGAAAAAAACCTAATATCGAAGTGCAGGCAAGTTTGTACCCTTTCATATTCCCTTTCGCTCTCAACCGAAATCACACACAAAAAAATACGTAGGTAAAAATTCCTAAAAACTTGGTATAAAATTAACTAAGCAAAAGGGTAGAATGGCAGTTACAAAGTTTCATAGGTAATATAACTATAAATTTAGCTGAGTTCTATGTTCGAAAATTTGCCTAAAATTTTTGGTAAAACATCTTAATCATGTGGAAAAATTACCTATGATATTAAAGTAATTTTATATAATTATTTTTGGTAATTTGCTAAATTTCTATTATTTGAATCAAATTCCATTTTTCTTGTGTATAACCGTTGACAGATTTTTCTGCATTAGAACGCGGTTAACCAAGATTCGCCACACCCTACACGATAATTGCTACACATAAATAAATAAGGTAGATATATTTACAACATCTTATTGAAATTATGAATGTGTTAAATTAGAACTTACTGCAAAATCAAATTTTTCACCATTTGCTATTAACCAGCAAAGTGCTGAAATATCGACGATAACCAATTCCGTTATGTAAACAATATATCAAGCTATTTTTTTCCCAATTTTTTATTACACAGTGGCCACATGCACTTTTGAGGGTATCTCAGTCTAACAGCTTTATCACCTAAAGCAGTTAGAATCAAAATCTCATGTCATCACTTAAATTCAGCTATAAATGTATGTACATATTTGCAGCGGATTCAAAAAAATAAACCTCCGATTGTAGGCCTGAAATAAAACCAATCGATTCTTGATCTTTAAACGAATTTTTAGATTGTAACTGCATTAAGAATTACCATTTTCAATTGAAACACTTGATTTTGTCTTTGTTTTTCTAACACATATATAAATATTTTATTGTTTTTATGAAATGAAAAGTTTAGTATTAAATTTTCAACAAATTTTTTTTATTTTTTGACATATAAATAAATAAAATGGTAAACATTTTTTCGAAGAAATATATATCTTCTATATGTATTAGTAAAATTAACTTGGATTTTAGGCAAAATATTTTTTATAAATAACTAATTCACTTAGATAATAAAACTTGATATTTTATTTCCATACAAAAAGTAACTGCCTAAGCCGACTTAGAAAATAATACCTTGATTATTTTTTTGTGTGCAGAATTTCAGCAAGAAAAATTTCTCTGTTTGAACTCAGACTAAGTTTATTATTTAGTAGAAATTTCCTTGGTAGAAAATTTTTGTTGTTATTAAATATATCAATTTTAAAATAAAGAAAAAAAGGCAATTTTTTACTAAACAGAGAAATTTTTCTTAAATTTTATTTGGCATCACTGCTACAGGTTGCCCACTGTAGCTCTGTTCATGCTCCAGCTACATATGTGAAATAACATTTATAATAATTTACTTTACCTTTATCGATGTCCTTAGTTTTATCAAAATCGGTTCAGCGATTTAAAAGATTTGGGCTTATTATTAATTTATTTCTCAAATTGCCCCATTGTGCATTTTTGTTAGCTGAATACTGATTTAGTATTTAATTTTTTTTCTTGTAAAAAGTACTTATTCCATGCTCAGAGGATTTATACCTAAAACGCATTTTGTAGCTTATTCTTTCAGTACTTTCAAAGCTCCTTCAATAAGCTCCGCTAATGTGTTTGGAAATTTACCACATGTTAGCAGAGTATCTGCTAACATAAAGAAGTATATAAGTTAACATTTTATTTAAACAATTTAAATAATTTTGTGTACCTTTTTTTTGTTACATATATGAATTCTCTCAATTTCCTCCCTGACTAGACATTCTTTTGTAATAGGAGTTTGGACGTTATTTTTTAATTCAAAAGAATTTGAACTTGGGAATTTTTTAATATATTTTTGTAACAAGAGCCATTGTTTTTGTCACTAGTCCATTAAGGCAGCAACAACATGCATTTTATAAATTTTGAATCTTTTTGTAAAAAGTTCTCTGGGTTAATTACACAATTGAATCGTTAGGTCAAAGCAATAATTTGTTTCTGTTTCCTCCAGTGCATTCATAACGCTTTCTAAAAAGTATATACAGGAAGAAATTGTTAGATATTGTTGCCCTGTAGGTATTGTTTAGCATCCTTAAAAATTAAAAAAAAAATATATATATAAAAATTCTTCTCTTATTTTTTTTACCCTATTAGGAATTATTAGCGGCTCCTGGTTAACTTTTAATAAGGCTATATTTATAATTTAAAAATTTTTGGAAAAACTTTCTATCACCCAAGATCAAGAGCTTCCAAAAAAGAACATTTTCACCACTTCAAAAGTAGAACAAAGTGCATATTTTAAACTTTTTTGGAAGTTCTTAATAATTACTTCCAAAAAAGTGAAAATAAATGAAATTTTAGCGGGAAAAAACGTTAATAATTTCTAAGAAAATTAAAATCTTATACATTTTAATGCATTTTTATTATCTTTTAATAAGGTTAAAACCTAAATTTCATAAACATAGTTTTAAAAGAAGTACTTCAAAAGAAATGAATAAGAAGCATACAAGAAGAACATCCTACCTATGACAACCATGGGTTAAAAAAAGAACTTCTGCAGTTCTTTTGCACCAGTAAGTACTTCTTTCCAATGCCAACACAATGTTAAATTGATGACTTTTTCAGTTCCTTTTTTGCTGGGCATAAGAAGAATTGAGTTCCAATGTGTTGGAACAGAGTTCTTAAGAGACGGCAGGTGATCACTGTTTATATTATCGATTTAATCGAATCCATTTTCTCCATTTGGAAATTCTTCGTATCATTGCATGCTTTCAATGATATTTTCGAAAATACTTTTTGTAATTTCATTCTACTCCTGCAAGTTTTGAAGACTTGCAATTTCTTCTGAGTTGTACATAAGGCTTCTATAAACTTGTTTTAATTTTCCTAACATTGTGTTTATGTGCTTAAAACGATCATTGCTCAATATATCATGCATTAAAATCTGTGTAAATTATGCGCACTGCATGCATATCGTGGAATATATTTTTTTTTATTATTAATGCAGAAATTATATTACTGCCACCATGCGTTACCCGCACTTTTGTTTAATAGATTGAATTTCAACAAGGCAGCGTTTATTTTATCCGAAACTGCAGCGCCGGCATGCGGATGAGGAAAGATTCCCATCTTAAGCGAAAGTAAAATAAAAAAATAATAATTATTTAGAACCATTGCGAAGCGAACATATAGGTACATGTATTTAAAACTAACTTACCATTTTAAGCTCATATTTTCTCTTTCTAAGCAAAATTTATATTTTTATATTTTTAATATATAGATCTCCAATATATTTCCAAAATTCGGATATTGCTGAATTATTCACAACTTTAAATAATTTTTTAAATTCCTCTTTTCTGCCTAAAAGATCTTCATAATATTTTAAATCCTTCGACAAATGAAAGTGAAAAATTTATATATTTTTTATATATTTTATATTTTTTTGACTCATTTTATAAATTGTAAATTTGTTCGCCCACTTGCTAACTTACTAACAAGTTGTTAGTAGCACAACATCATAAACATTAACAGCCGTATTCAAAAAAACTTAACATAACTTTACCAACCATTGTTAAGCTAAATTCCTTAAAGTTGTATTCAAAAACAATTATTTGCTTACTATACATTTGTAAACCATTGTTAACTTTAAATATTTTAAAATTGGTTCTAAAATTTATTTCTATTACATTAAAAAATAAATAAATAAATAAATAAATAAAAATCGATAAAATTACCTTTTCAACAACCCAATATGAAAACTTGTAAGCAAAATATTCTGAATCAGAAAGTTGTTGAAATACTTGAGATGCGAGAAGAGGTTTCATATTGAATATTTATATATGTATACACACATACAATACACAATGGTAATTTCTATGTACAAATGTATGTGTAAGTTTGTATGTAAAAAACGTTCATTATAATTTTTCTTGTCTGAGATTTCGATTTCATAAATATCATCATCATCCGCATCATAAAGCTAACCAAAGGGAGCTTATATTCTCAGTATATTCTCATAATATTAAAAGAAATCAAAAAAACATAAACATTCCAACAACAACAAACACATTGACCGCCAGTTATAAAAACGGTAAGACAAGATAAAACAAAAACAAATCTTTCTGGGATAGAAGTGGTGGAAGTGGATAATGAATATTGTTGAATGTAATTGAAATTCCAAACTGCTTGCTGCTGGTTTTTCAAGTTGTTCTAAAGTTGTTTGGTTGGTTTGGTTCATTCGGTCGATTAACTATTGGATTGGTTCGATGTTCGATGTGTCAACTCTCTCAAACAACGAACATTACGTTAAGCATGCGCATCGCGCACCCAGTTAAATAACAACAAACAAAAATATATATATGTATGTATGTATTTCTTGTTTAAACGACATATTCGCAATTCAAATATTTTTGTTGTCTTTCGTTCAGTTCGCCAAACAAACAAATAAAAATAAAAACACGAGGACAAAAAATAAATAAAAACAAAATTTGAATGAATTTAAGTTCGCGCGCGTTCTTTTAGCGTCTGCCGTAGGTTTTTTTTTTCATTCTATTTATAATTTTTTTTTTTTTTCATATGTTTCATTCCCCCGTTCATCAAAAACACAATTTCAACAACATCTGTATCGAGTCTATACTATCGACAGTGCAAATGACGTGTATATGAATGTGCTATGTATGTAGTTTGTTAATGTTTTTTATTTTATTTGAATGACATGTGTTTTGAGAGGTTTCTACAACTAAATTCCTTCCTTCCTTTAAATATCACTTTACAACGGGTGGTTGAAAACCAAAACATTCTAAATTTATCATGAAATAAAAAATAAAATAAAAAAACACCTTGCACTTTGTGCACCTTGTAGCAAGATACATACATACATACTTAGGAATGTAAACAAGCCACATTTCACTACATTGTTGTTCTAAATTTATATTTTTTCTCTTCCACTCTATCTGCTGAAAAATGTTTCTTTATTTTCGCACTTGTCTTTTGTAGTTCGTGACTTTTAACATTTAATGTAAACAATAAATGCAATTGCATTTTTTCAGTGTTTGGTTCCTGTCTTGGATAAAAACTGGATTTTTTTTTAACTCAAAGTGTTTTGCAATATTATACCCTACATTAATAAATTTATGTATGTGGGATGGATATAAAATGTTTATGTAAATCTTTGTAATAAAATAAAAAGGAATTGGACCAACACCCATTTATTACAATTGTTACTAAAATAATAAAAAATAATTTCAATTCATTATCAAGTATTTGTAGTTCTACCTCCTTCAGTTCTTATTTCTATTAGATGTATAATCGGACAATACTTCTTTTGTATGGAGTTATTCATTCCGGTTGAAAGTAGGGTTCTATAGCTGAAACCAAGTGTCGACGTTTCGATAATTTAAATTTTTAAATACTAAACTTTTATGATTTTTTATACCCACCATCAAAAAGTTCCGTGTGTAACATGTCGAAGGAATCATCTAAGAATGATTTCTTCGACACAGTTTTACCATGGATGACCTCTAGTTTTATCTATGCAACGATTATATTGATATATATTTGGAAATAAATAGTGAAATTTAACATAATTATTTCTTAAGCAGGGATTCTTAACTTTTTTTATAAAATGCGTACCGTTCGAAACTTTGATGTCCTTTTAAGAAGAAATTTGAGGTTCAGTTTGATGATTATGGTCTTTGTTCATGTGTGAAAATGACTGTCACACGGTGTTATAAATTAAAACATTGTTTGATGATCTTTCATTGAATTTGATCTTAAATATTATTATATCACATAAGATAAATTTTAAAGTAATTTTAAAATTTGTGAAAGCACGCAGAGTAAAAATTTGATTTCTCAGAATGATGTTCTTACTTACATAAGATAAACATATCGTTTTATCCTTTTGTATAATTGCTTTTTGCTTTAATCTTTTATAAGATGCCAAAGCGAATTATATGCAAAAAATCGCTTCCCTCCAACAAATTTCGAGGTTGAGGCAATTTCTTCGTGTTTTTCGCTATTATTTTTCTATTCCCTTTCTACAATCTCAAATATATATCTGCAGTTTTTATACCATCAAAAACAATACAAATTATTTTTCTCAAAAATCGGAGACCGAAAAGAGTGACATGTGTGAGAAAATTTTAGACATGCGGTTCAGAGCATTAAATGGTAAATATGGTGAAGGTTATATAGAATTATTTTGTGTAATTTATTTTTTATAACTTAAATTACGTGGCAATTCATTAAAGGATAAGTTATTTTCAGTTGCGAAGTTGCGAAAATAATGTCCTTGAAAATATTATTTATTATGTTAAAAAAATTTATTTCAAATTAAAGATTTTTAGAAAAAACCGGTTAACCGGTTTTTTGCAGAAGTTAATATTTATATCAAAAGACTACATTTCTTTAAAAAAATCAATTCTTATAATTAAGTTAAAATTTATTAAATACAAGCGTAAAAGCCAAACAATGTCAGGAGAAATAATATAATAATGAAAATATGCACAAACAAATCCGAAAATTAAAAAAAAAAAATGTGAACAATTTAGACACCTTCCTCTCCCTAATCGAAGTCAATTATTTGAAGCCGTTCAAATTTATTGGAATTATATTGATTAAAGTTTTAAATTCGTAAACCTTTCAAAATAAAAAAAAATCGTCGTAAATGCGCTCCCTGGCCGAAATACAGAATCAGTTTTTTATAGGATTTGGAGAGCAAACAATAAGTATAGCAACTCAAAAGTTCTTAATACCAAAACAGACTTTTGGTATCTGGCACTGTTAGAATTTGTTGAACGAATAGTTTATAAGTATGCCGATTTTTACGTATTTTCGCTCCCTGATATAAATTTTAAAACCTGGCTCCGTTAGGATTTGTAGGACGAATAGGGTTATAATTAAGCTGAATTTTAATTTTCTATGTATCCTGGGAGCTTTAGAAAGATCTGGAAAGAAAAAAAATTCTTAGAAAAAGACATATAAATCCTCTTATATCCGCTCCCTGATAAAAATTTAAAAATATGGTTTTATTAGGATTTGTTGGACAAAAAGTTTTATAATTAAGTCAAATTTTAATTTTCTACGTCGTTTGGTAGCTTCAGAAAGCTCTGGAAAGAGAAAAAATGCTAAGCAAATTATATATCTAGATGACTAGAAGATAATTACGTTTCAAAATTGTAGAAAAAATCATCTAAATTTTAGTTAGCATAAACAGAAACATGGCTTAATATGGAAGCCTGTCTCAATTGAAACGATTCTGCAGGTGAAACTTTTTTAACAACAACACCTTTAAAAAATAAAGGAAATATTGGATCAAAAAAATTAAATTGGGTCATACAGGATAATTATTAATTATTTATTTGTTTAATATTACAGAATAAATTCCAATTTAGTCTTAAAATATATTTTAAAAATATAAGAAATCAGTCTTTATGAATATTTAAAAAATTATTCCTAAATTTTCAAATATCATTATCACTATTTAGTGCATGTTTTCTGAAATAAAATGCTATTTTTAAAACCAGTTTTTTGTGTTTAAAAAAACCGGTCTATTCGACATTCGAAAAATGAACATTTTGAAAAAACCGACAGCACATTGACTGAAAAAACCGGTTTTAAAACCGGTTGGAAAACCGCGTCGATCACCCTACTATTCAAGCACATAATAACCTGCCCTGGACATGGTAAATAAATAATTTGTTCCCATTCTAATATATGACTTTTTTTATATATATAATTAACAATTATGTATACTTGTATCAGCTATAAAAAAGAACTCATTTGTTAAAAGTATGATCAATAGTTTTTCCGATCTTAGTTTTTTTTTTTTTTAGTTTTATATCCGATATTTAAAATCGGTCTGTCTCATAAAATTCACAATATAAGCATTAATCTTTATCAAATTTATATTTGAAAGTACTTAATTATTAAACAAACTCCACGTTTTTATACTTTTTACTTTCTATATAAATACTTCAATCAATTCCTTTCATATTCCTAATCTAATCTATGAATATTCTTCTCTTCCTCCCCCTTACCTATTCTTCTCTTCTTTCTCTCTCTATCTTATCTACTTACAGGTAACAAAAAAGGACCTGAAGGAAATAAGTGAAACCGTTGTGTTGAAGGTCACCTGTTAAACTAACCAATTCCGTTAAAAATGCTAAAACAAAATAAAACCGAAATTGCGAAAATAAATACAATTGATAATGTTTAATTAAATTGTTTAACATTTTTAAAATGTCATTCTATTTCCAGTAAAATTCTCCATTTCCTTCAACCAGTTCAGAATCTAAATACTCAAGTCTGGCAAGGCAGCAAGCTTTTTTTTTAACTAATATTTTATAATTGATCTTGGACAAAGAATGTTTTTATTTTTACTTTTCTTTTAACTACCAACCAAGGAAGTAATAAAACGTTTCTTTTAATTTTTCTTTTTGTGTTTCTTATATTCTTATAAAGTCAAAGTCAAGAATTTCCGTTATTTCAACTTGTACTTTGTTGTCTTCGTCATTGCAACCGTTGCAAACTTTCAATCCAAGAGTACTTGCATTATTTTTCCTCTTGACTTTATTTTGTATCGCTTTTTTTTATTTCTTCATGATACACCGTAATGTGTAATAATGGCAACAATTAGTGGCATTTACCTTTTCTATGTAGTATATTGTTGTATAAGTACGTTTGAATGTTAGTGTACGAGTGCATGCAACGGATTTACTATTAATAATATTTTTTAGCTTGAAAACCTTTTTTAGATTACACATTTGTAATATGTATGTAAGTTTGGATGTGTATATTATTGGTGTATGGAATTAAAACACTTTAATTAACTGTTTTTAAGTGCTGTTTTTTTTATATTCCAAGCCTCATTTTGTATCTCGCCTACAGTTTAATGTTCGTTGACTTATATATATTAAATTTCTTATAATTTGATTAGTTTCTAGTGAAATTTTGCATGTATATTGCATAGCAAGTTTTATTGAGAACAAAAATATAACATTTTTATATTTTATTATTTCGGTAATAAAGGTAATTCGGTAGTTTTTCGATATTTTATCATATACAGTGATTTTGTCCGTTATCGGGAGATGTCCGCCTATGGGATATGGTAAATATTTTTTTTTTTTTACAAGGGGTAATTCAGTACTATATCTTTTTATTTCAACATACAAGATTGATTGTAATGAATTAGCTTATAGATATACATGTTATTATTTATACTTATGTATCGTCAACTAAAACGCAAAAGGCCGTAACCACTTAAAAATCAAATGTTAGTTTTATTTACTGGATTATAAAATGCTGACGCAAACTACATTTATACAAAAAAAAAATAAAAAAATTCATGCTCATATCTTCAAAAATTTCATCAATGTCAGCAGATCGTATCATTAACTTCATAAACGAAACAATCGTAAAATTTTTTCCATTTAAGAAAAATTTTATTTTAAAAGTGTTATGATTTATCTATTTTTGCATTAATCCAACGTTTGAAAAATTTACCTTAATAGCTCAATTTTAAAGCAAAAAATTGCTTCTGCGGCAAACGAAATTTTGCATTTTCATTTAGACATTATTTGCAATAAATTATGATTTCATGAAATTTATTTTATCGAACTTATGGCTTCTCTCCGTTTTAATTTTTCGTACGCGAAAAAAATCATCTCTTAATTGGCTAAGGGTCAGAATTATTTCAACAGAATTTTTACTAACGATTTTTCCATGAAATTTTAAAAATTAAAAGCATGTTGAGGACAAGTTTGACAACAAAGTCATCTGCATATGTTGGCCTGTTTTTGGCATTTAAAAAGAACAGGATTAACTTGGGAAAATTACACCCAATTACTTTTTTATATGACTGATGACAATGTCGCTCTGCACAAAAAGAGCAGAATTTCTATGCCCTTTGTTCAAAAAAGTTGTCAAGGTTTTTAGGAATCTGCCGCCATTGTGTTGTACGAAAAATCATGGACCCATCGAGGCTGTCTTCAGGACATAGATAACTGGGACAGCATCTATTTTTAGGGATCAAGTTTTTATTTTCTTTTTTCTAGTATGAAGAATTTTTAATGAAGTGTAAAAGTCAAAATTAAATTAAAAAACTAGTTTTTTCTCAAAACCAGCAAAAAGTTAACTAAAAAACGAATAGTAAACTATTTAATTTCAAAAAATGTATGTAAATATGAAATATGAATGCAAACACGGACAAAAATGATAATAAGTAGCATCTTATTATAAAATATTCGGTGCATTTCATTTAGGGTTTATGATTTTTGTCCGCCTACGAGAGATGTTTTCTCTAAAAACAGGTGTCCGCGTCCGTCCAAGAGAGCGTCCGCCTAGCGGGGATTAATTTATTCTAAAAATGCCATCTAAACCATGGGACCTAAAAAATTGTCCGCCTACCGGAGCTATCCGCCTATGAGAGCTTTTACTGTACATTTAAAATTGTAATATCATTAATAATACTGTATCATTTCTTGAGTAATAATAAGATTTAAATCAGGGACACGCCAAATGGTACACACGTGCAAATAATCTCTTAACTTTGCCACATCTATGTATATGCTCTTACATGAAGAGAAGAGGATGATTATTTATTAATTTTTTATATTTTTAATACTTTTTTAAGCAAATTGTTTTAATATTCAATTATAGTTTTTATTACAGACCATAAATTGTTTAAGAGGAACATATATTATGAAATTATAAGCTTTAAAATTGTTTCCGTGCACAATATAAAAGCAGGAGAGTTATACAGACCATACAAAAGTACAGAATGAGAAATTTAAGAACGCCGATCCCTGATTTAAATATATTTTTTATTCAAATATGTATGTAAGCTAATTGCTTTTGATTTAGAAAATGCAAACAAATAACAAAAACGAAGTAAGATCAACAAATTTAAACCCATAATGATATCCTTTTGGAATTCTGATATAATATAGATTAATTTGACTTAAAATTATAGAATTGAAAAATCCCATTTTATTTTATCAAAATACCTAAAATTCTAATCCGGGGAAAATATAAAAAAAAAGAAAATAAAAAATTATATATACCCAAGGAGACCAACTTTGGGGTTTACTCTCTAAGGATCTGTTCTATTTATGCTCATGAACACCCAAATTAGAATCTTTCAACTTTTCTTTCCATTTACACACAGAGATAAAAATTCGACTTTATAGTGTCAAAGCCATATCTTCCTTATTGCAGCAGAAAACTAAATGTAAAGATATTTACTCCCATGCAAATAAATATATTTTTTTTTTTCGACTTCTTAATATATAATATTTACCTTCTTAGTTTGTTGTTGGTTTTCTTTTTTTTTTTTTTGTTCTTTCTTTATTTAGAAATTTTCTTTAATTGCTTTTCCTTTAAGAACCAATTTTTTCATTATGTATGTCTTTTTTTCTATACTTTCAGTTTTAAAAGCGTCACAATGTAAACTAAAAAACGTATGATTTGATAGTCTTAAGTACAGATCGTACCTTCAAATAAATGTTGAAACATACATCAAATGCTGGTGGACCAGCAAATGGTCAAGTCCGTAATAATTCAACAACAAGTACTGCACGTAATATACACTTAAGACCACAGCAGCCATTAAATATATCGACACTGAATTCCTCCAATTTGCAGACATCATCAACGACAACCACAAATGTATCTACGTTGGCTGTTAATGGAGGACCACGGTTATCAACCCTACTTAATATTGCTTCATCACCCTCAACAACTGTTACCAATCAACAGCAACAACAATCGCAACAGCAAACACAACTACCACCACCACCATCGTTACCTTTGCCATTACCACCAACCGGAAATGGTAATACAACAACAAATACCGCAACCACCACTACACCAGTAACACCAATTATAAATCATCTAACACCAAATGGCCTAAACGGTATTGGTAATAATTTACACACCTACACAAATCAACATATTGCCTTGGCTCATGCGGCTGCTGTTGCCGGAGCAAATGCCACAAGTAACGGTAATTTAGTTAATAGTACCGTTTTAAATCCGAATCCAAATAATACCACCAATCATACGAACTATACAAATTATACAAATCCTGTTGGTGCCATAATCAATCAATCGAAACATGGTCCTGGTCCCAGAGAAGCCTTGACTAGTTTAGGTTTATTATGTTTGGGTAAGTTTATTACATACATATTTCTTCAAAAATTTTTTTTTTCACATTTTGTTAGTAAAAAAGTTTTCAATAATCTTGAAAATTTTGATATTTAACTTACAACAATTTTGTTTGATTATAACAAAGAATACTAAGAATAGAAGGCTTGTCAAAAAAAACCAAACTTTAAGATTGTGTTAGTCAAATTTTATTTATATGTATTTGTGCTGAAATCACTTTCACCACACATCATAATCATACATAGTTGGACAAAAGAGTATTAACAAATTATTAAAAATAATTCATCACATCCACAAATAGTAATATAATTACATTTCTTTTCTTTTTGTTGATAAATATGAAAATAATTTAAAATTATTTTAAATTCTATTTTAATTTTAATACCAAAAGTAGCAACATTGTTCGTTCAATTTAAATTTCAACATACAAAAAAGGAATGTCAAAAATAAAATAAAAAATATCTTTTTAGTTTGTGGAAAATATTAGTTTAACGGGAGTGAAAATACAATAAACGTGTGTGAAAAAATAATAAAAATATCGTGTGTTAGTGGAAAAATGTGTCGCGTGTGTAATTTTCTTTAAATTTTTAGGAAAATATTTGTTTATTTTGTGTTGTTATTGTACGATTTTGACAAGCCTTCTATTCTTAGTATTCTTTGGATTATAAGTTCAATTTTCATTTCAGTTTTTATACCCTACACCATCATAGGTGGTTGGGGTATTTTGCGTTTGTACTGATGTTTGTAACGCATAGGAAATCGACTCAGAATCACTTTTTAAATCGATCTAACGATGTCCGTCCGTCCGTCTGGCTGGCTGGATCTACATGTAAATCTTGTGCACAAAGTACGGGTCGCAATTTTGAATATAATTCAACGAAATTTGGCACGTGGGGCTTTTATAATACAAGAAATTAGTTGTGATCGGTCCATTATTTCACCTAGCCCAATACAAATGTCCCCCCGCAATAGAGTTTCAACACTCAATAATGCCTTAAAAATAAGAATATTTTAATGAAATTCGGCGCTAAGTTTTTACAAGTATCAATCTTTGTACCAAGTTTTATGAAGATAGGTCTATGATTAACCATAGTTCCCATATAAACCGCTGTTCCGAAAATAACGTGCATAAATCTCATACGAATGTTAGTATCAAGTTAATATTCGACACAAATAAGTTTTATATAAGTAGAAACAACATTTATTATAATCGGTCCATAGCTCCCATATAAACCCACTTCCGGGTATCACCCTAAAGTCCATAAAATCAAGTAGATGTTACTATCAGCGCATTATTCTGTATTTGTATATTTTATTTTACATTTAGTAAAAGTGTTGTTTTACGATTGGCCACAGTTCTAATATAAGTACCTTCCCGAATTTTTATGAACATACATAATGGTGAAGGGTATCATATGGTTGTTTATACCTTTTTTTTCTCGTTAAATTTAACTTACTGGTACAACAACAAATGTACATACAAATTAGTTTCTAAAATTCTCATGTATTTTAAATTTATCCCAAAATGTATAAGAAAGAATTATTTTTAATGATTTTTTTTTTTGCGAGTATTTATAAATTTATAATCTTAACAATTATTTTAATTTACAGTTTCCCTATTATTGGCATTGTTATCTTTAATATTTTTACTTAAAATATCGCCAAATGCCCGCGAAGATGCCTTAACACGAAGTTCTCCAGAGGATTTTATAATAGTTTATGATGTTACATTAGCGCTATGCGCTTTATCGCTTTCCCTAAATCTATGCTGCCTATTGGTGTGTGCAATACAGTTCCTTTTCGCCGTTAAATTAGTGCGATCACCCATGTTTGATGGACGGTAAGTTTACAGTTACTCATATTTAATGAAATAAACAAATTAAAACCAAAAGAATCTATTACAAATTGTTTATTAAAACTAAATATTTATTTTTCAGTGATAACCGTTATTTGGAAAAATCTAGCACTAGCCGGACTTGTGCCGTTGGCGGTTTCTTTATATCCATACCCATATTTTTAACAGGTAAATATTTTGATAAATATCTTTTTTTATTTATAAATATCCATTAAATATTTTTTTAATTTAAACGTTTTAGGCATCATTTTATATACTTTTAATCATTTTCATTCCACACCTGCCATAATTACGAGTGTCTTAATTGGTATCGGTATTATATTTTGTGGTGCCGCTATGGTTCATAATGTTTTCGTTTGGCAAAAAGAGAAAACAATTAGTTATCGCAGTGCTCCTTTAAATCATATTTCGATGTTATCACAGATTGGTCCTATAACACCACCAATACAATTTCTCAATCCTCATCCAATCCATTCGCCTCATCTCAACTTCAATCAATCGAATATTTCTACTGTTTTGCATCCAACGTCTATAACACCAGTATCACCAAATCATTCGCATGGAAGTTTTAATCCTTTGACTGCCTTAAGTTCATCGTTTATGATGCGCCCCTCAACTGCTACGCCGCCAACACCGAAACCTATAGCTAATGGCGGTTGTTTGTCGACCCTAGGAGGAGCGACAGCGCGTGAAGCCAGTGGCTCTGTGAGTCCCGGCATTCCACCCACCTTGGATATGAGCAATGTTACTAGCACTTCGTTACACGAATTATCCACTTTAGTCTAATGTAAATTAAACTATTATACAGACTTATATGCTATTCTATTCTGTTCTTTTTTGTTATATATTTCACATGTATTTTATACTTTTCCTTTAGCTTTAAAATTCGAACGAACAAACAAAAACGAGTAAATATAAATTTAAAATTCTTGCCTAAACCAGTGAATTTGTTTTATGCAAAAGAATGTAAAGAAACATAACAATAAATTTGTATATAATTAAAAAAAAAATAATAATAAACGAAATCCATTATCTGTAACTATAAATGTTCTCGAGTTTAATTCTTATACAAGTAACATTTTAACAATTATTTATCATTTTTTTTTTTTTTTTCATATACAGCATTTTAAAAAACCTCTTAAATTGTTATATCATATTCAATATTTATCTTGAGATTAAGTAAATAATAATGTCGAATAGAAGCACATCAGCGCATATGCTGTGCAATAAAATAATGGTAAAATATATTTTTGTTCTCAAAATATATGAATTTATAACACATTTTTTACAGTTTTCTCTTATATAATTTTAAAAATTTCAAATATCTCGGTAATTTTTTTATTGTTGATTCTTTTTTTTTTTTTTTGTACCATTCGAATTGTCATTTGATGTATTATTGATTTACTTTTTTTATTAACTCTTTAGTACCATTTTTTGATATTTATGGTTCCGTATAGGTTAAATCTATCAAAATTGTTACTATTTATTACTCGTTGCTCCAAGAAAATTTTTAAAAGCTTTTTTCCCCTGCAAACAAAGTACAACAATTATTATTTTTAAAGAATCAAAATAAAAATTCTGTCATTGGATTTCCGAAGTTCTACGAAATCGTTCCCAGTGACGTTTGGAAAATTAAAAAAAAAGACGAAACCATGATATAAAAAAGAAGGTAGTTTCACTTTCTCTTTTGGTAGCCATATGATGAACCTTCTTACGTAAATGAGAATTATGACATATCGTGATACCATATTTTAATCATTATCCCAATATTTTCAATTTGTTTAATATACATCAAATAGAAAAAAATTAACAAAATTAAAAATATTAACAATTTGTCTTCAAATTAAAATGAAATTAAAAATGTCTTTGTTCAACCCAACCGAGAGGAATAAACCAATAAAAATTATAAAAACAGGTAAATATTTTCGTGGCTTTCAAATGCAAACATATGAACAAAGTCCCACAGTTTTTTTAGATATCTAAATTGCTTCTATAAGCACTGCTCAATGATGTCAGTAAAAGTTCAAATCGCTGATGATGGATCAATACACTATTGAGGAGCACAATATAATAAATAAAATTTAGTGTTCGTTTTATTCCCAAATACTTGATTAAATATGCAGTAAACTATTAATATATACTCTTCAATAAAAGGAATCACAGCGGCCAAGAACATCGCCAATAGCCATAAAAATGTGTGGCCCGTATTGAACAATATAGACTTGTGGCTCCAGCAGGATGGATATGTGATCAAATCCCGCCGTAGACTATTGTGCATGCCCGTAAAACAATTTATATAAATACTAGCGTATAAGCATGCTAATTCCAGGAAAAAAATCGCAATAAAATATAATAATAAAAAACTTCACAAAAAATCTAAAAACATTTAAAAAAATATATGAAAACATTTTTGACATTTTTTCTCCCCCATTAATATTTGTAGGATGAATAGTTTTATTATTAAGCCGAATTTTCTACGTCGTCTGGGAGCTCCAGAAAGCTCTGGAAAGAGAAAATAAGCTTAGAAAATTACATATAAATTGCGGCTATCTCCGCTCTCTGATATACATTTCAAATTGGACAAGTAAGCCAAATTTTAACTTTCTACGTCGTCTGAGAGCTTCAGAAGGCTCTGGAAAGAAAACATGGTTAGGAAATTATATATCGATTCTATAATTATATAGCAGTGCTCGGCGGTCTGAGAACGCATTTTATTAACATTGTTTTTTTATTGTTTTGTATTGTAAACATGAAAAAACTAAGAGAACGTCCGCACATGTCCGCCTCTTTGGCAAGCACTGTTATCCTACAGCCAAAACGACTGAAGCTAGAGAGACGAAATTTGGAACGTAGATAGGTCTCCCTCTGTATAGATCCACTAAGATGGGATTTTTTTAAATTCGAATGTTTAGGGGGTAAATAGGGTAAAAACGGGTAAAATCGGTAACTCTATAACTCCCAAACTAATAAAGATACATAAAAAGTTGAACAGTTGTCGTTATTCATTTCAAAAATAATCGGACAGGTGTCTGGTACTTTTTTGAAAATCGGCCGCTTTAGGGAGGAAACGGGTAAAAACTATATTTTGGTACTTTTTTGTCACCATTTGTATCTTTGAAACCAATCAACATACAAATAAAATTTATGTCGTATTCATAACTTATCAAAAAACTAGAAATATAAATTTGGTACTTTTTCGAAATTCGAACGTATAAGGGGTAAAAATCGTACCTATTTTTGGTACTTTTTTCATAAAACATTTTTTTTATATTTATTGACATAACCATATGCATATTTTAATATGGGATCTCACTATAATTTAGAAACTCATTGGAATACAATTTCTGATACTTCTATGGGTAAAAAAGGTACCAAAAAGGGGGTAAAGGCGGCAAATTACATTTTATTATTAACAAAAGTGGAATATGTGGTACTTAAAGATAAATGGTCCTATGAGTAAGAATTCAAGAGGAGAGACTTTGTGGTACTTTTTGTTCTTCTAATGGTACTTTTTGAATTTTCTATAATTATGAACCTGGAAACATGAAATTAGGGATATGTGGTCCTTAGTTAATGAAAATCCATAAGAGGGGTCTTTGTGGTATTTTTTTGTTCTTCTGATGGTACTTTTGAATTTTCTATAATATTTAACCCAGAAACATCAAATTAAAGATACGTGGTCCTAAATGAATAAGAATCAATAAGGGGGCCTTTGTGGTACTTTTTTGTTCTTCTAATGGTACTTTTTGAATTTTCTATAATATTTAACAAAGAAACATAAAATTAAAGATGTTTGGTCCTAAATGAATGAGAATTCATAAGGGGGGACTTTGTGGTACTTTTTCGTTCTTTTAATGGTACTTTTTGAATTTTCTATAATATATAACATAGAAACATAAAATTAAAAATATTTGGTCCTAAATGAATGCGAATTCATTAGAGGGGACTTAGTGGAACTTTTTGTTGTTCCAATGGTACTTTTTTAATTTTCTATAATTATGAACCTGGAAACATGAAATTAAGGACATGTGGTGCTCAGTGAATAAGAATCTATAAGAAGGAACTTTGTGGTACTTTTTTGTTCTTCTAATGGTACTTTTTGAATTTTCTATAATATTTAAAGTAGAAACATGAAATTAAATATGCATGGTCCTATGCGAGAAAGAATTCACAAGAGGGGTCTTTGTGGTACTTTTTTTGTTCTTCTAATGGTACTTCTTGAATGTTCTGCAATTTTCATCCTTAGAAACATAAAATTGAAGATGTAATGTCCTAAATGAATCAGAAACCTAATATACTTTTTCGTAATTCTGATATTTATTTTTCATTATTCTAAGATTATAAACCTGAAATTAAAGAGATGTTGTTATTTATGGATGACATAACACCACTATTAAAATTTTTCCCAAGGTAGTTAAGAATCTTAGTTTAAATTTGTTATACAGTATGGTTTTTATAAAAAAGTTCCGCTAACGAAGTAGCGGGTTTACAGCTCCTATAGTCATAAAACGTTTGTTGTTAAAGTGATTGTCTGAAGATTGTATTATATTGAAGCTATTAACTTAAAAACCATAACATTTTTTTAAGGCATATTGCATTTTATGATACACATAATTACAGATTACACATTGTATGCAATAACTTTCAAAATATATTTTCCTTATTTCTGCGCATGTGGCAACGATTTTCTCAATTGTTTACAAAAATAAAGCTTCAGAAAATACCGATAAACTTCAAATTATTTTTGTGAGAGAGAAGTTGAACTACCTTGTTTATTTATATAATGGTCAGTAGAGTTCTAATTAGCAAAAAAAATTTAACTTGTTAAACAGTATTGCGATACCATAAAAAAATCGTTCTCATTATGAAGAGTATCATTGGAGACAATTGGTTGGGATTAGCAAGTGCAGTTGTTTATGTCAGTGTTCCACAGAAAGCCAAATTCCAATAAATTTAAAAATAATTTTACCTCAGCTGAACTTCGAAGGTGATGATGAATCTTGTTCCAGTTTTACAAGAGAAATGGATACAAATAGCTCACTACCATCTTTAGCGGAGTAGTCAGTCCAAGTAATACAAAAATTTTTCTTCCATCATATAGTGCTGCTTTAGATCGTGCTGGTATATCAGATCACTTTATAAGCGATTTAAATTTTTGTAATGTGATTATAGATCAATATAAAATTCGAAGAGAGCGAATTAAAACCCGAGCTAATACCGTAAATAATAATAATGGTTACGTGAATTGTATTTCATTTTATGGCAAAATAAACCGAACTTCAAAGCAAGTAATTATTAATGGAAAACCTCGTAGTCAGGGTACACTAAACAGGTATAATCGTCGCGGCAACAAATACAACAACCCAACTTTTTCCCTCTCTTTCGTGTAGTTTATGTGTCAAAAACAACTGATTAAAATACATTGCAAAATATACAATTTTATTTTTTTGTTCTATATGTAAACAATAAAACGTAAACAAACTTTGACAGATCTCATACACAAAAACAAAATCAGCTGGGCCGACGATTATACCTGTTCAGTGTACCCTGCTCGTAGTATAATTAAAACGGAAGAGCAAACAACGTCGCTAAGAGAACCCAATTTTAAGAACATTGGCTATTTGATACTCCAAAAAGGGGTAGAAACACTGTTGCCAGATTTGACGATTTATCGTCATTTTGACGATTTTTGGGTCTAAAAATGGCCTGTTGACGATTTGACGATTTTTACTCCTAATTTGACGATTTTTACTAAAAGAAAATTCAGAACTATTTTTACAATTTTTTATATATTATTTTTTAAAACTAAATTAGTTGGTACACAAATATTAACAATTTAAATAAAAATTTGCTTATGTAAATGGTTCATTTATTAGGAAGGATTTATGGGAATCAATATAATATTATTTTATTACGAAATAAACCCTACAAATGGCCTAAATAGTCGAACTAAGAATCCAAAGACATTTTTGATGAATTCATTCAAAATTAAATTTTGTATGTTTTGTAGATAGGTTCACAAAGGAGCCTATGTATTTTTTTATAACAAGGTAAGATAAATAACTTATTTTGGTTTGAAAGTCATACAAAATTACATGCAGGTAACCCTTGATTAAAAAAAAATTAAAAATTGGGAAACGGCAAAATATGTAACAAGATTATAAAACTTTAATATAAATACAATAAGAACAATCCCAAAAATATGTATACTTAAATAAGTATGCATATAATCAGACTTAATAGGTAATGTGTACTTGATTTTCATAATATGCCACCAATATCTGTTCATTAATATATAAAATGCGTAGTTTTTCATATTGACGATTTCAAGTAGTTGATTTGACGATTTTGACAATTTTTTTCTCCAAATTTGACGATATTTCACCAAATTTATCTGGCAACTATGGGTAGAAAGAAATAGCGAAAGGAATTTCTCTCCTGGTAAAGAGATTTTATATAATCAGCTCATTGCTATTATTTTTATTTGTGTGTTACAAATAATGAGGCTTCCAAAGAGATAGAAATGTTAGCCAATTTCAAATCTATGCACCTTTTTGATTTCTTGTGAAAAGCAAATAAGAAGTCATACACGGAAGCCGTCATTTATTTAATTACATAAAGTGGATTCAACAAATGCAGGGACATATAAAAATAATTGTCCAGCATTCAGTACAATTAAATGAATTTTCTGCACATCCTGAAAACATCATTTTATATATGATTACGGATTCAAATAAGACGACGAGGGATAAAGCATATGCAATTATCTTAGAAGCACGAAAATACAAAAACAAAACAATGTGTGAATTCATTATTCCGATAATTATATTGTAGCAGTCTTAACGATATGATTAATTGGAACGTCATAACTAATATTAATAAATCATCTTCCACACAATTTTATATAGAGGGAGATTTAAAAAAATTCAAGGGTCAGTCGAGAGTCCAATTTTAAAATTTGGGAAGAATAATGATCATTTTCATAGAGGTCGGACATGTTTTGTTGAAAAATTAATATTCATAGAAAATAATTTTAAAAAATTTAATTTTTTAATATGTATGTATCTACATATGTATGTGTATAACTAATTATGATATAAACCATAGTATAGAACTAGTACGGACCCTACAAACATTTTCTATTGCGGAAGTGGCTAAGAAGAGTCTTCCAGAAGTTGAAACTCATCGCGAAGACTATTGCCAAAGTATCATTAAAATCATCTTCCGTCGGGAAGAACTGTTCCTCGTGGAAGTGTCTTCCAGACGATTCGAAGAAGACACTTCTGGAAGTGTCGAAGAAGACTTTTCTGGACGCCACCCGGAAGATGATCACAGAAGTGTCGTCTTAGTCTCTTCTAGAAGATGATTTTTCATTTTTTTATTTCTATATTTATAATTAAAATTATTATTTTTTTTATAGATTTCATAATTATCTTTATTTCATAATTTCATAATTATCTTTATTTTGTAATTATAAAACAACAAATTAAATAATTGACATATAAATTAATTTTACATTTAATAATAAAATCTCCATGAGAAACTTCTGGTCATATCCGGTACCTTTAAAAGAAGAAAAGAAGATTAATAATAATTTTGATTGTTAAATTGTATTTAGATTACCTTTTGTACGAAAATGCGGCAAGATACTTTTACAGGCAAAGTTTTGGACTTCATTAAATATGCAAATACCTGTTTGATTAAATTTTTCCTAAAATTAATATAAATTATGAGTAAAATCCGATATTACTAAATAAAAGTTTAAGAAGATTTACTTACCTTTTAAAAATTTTCTTTGTTAATAATTTCCAAATTATTAACAATCAAAAACACATCATCATGAACATTTTTCTTTTTATGTTTATTATTGCTGCCAAACTGTACCAAAGTTAAATTGTTACTGAAAACATGATTCTACCTGCTTCTTTATTGTGTTATTTTCTTTTCATAAAAAAACCGACAATCTTCCCAACAAACGTCCAGAAGATTATTGCGCAATAGTAATGTGTTTTGTTTTTGTTAAATTCGAATTATCATCTTATTATCTTCCAGAAGTGACTTCAAAGTATACTTTTGGAAGATCAAAGAACGATAGTAATGTATTTTGTTTTTGTGAATTTCGTACACACTTCCGACAATCATCTGGAAGTCACTAAGAAGTGACGTCTGGACGATTAATGTGCAATAGCAATGTATTTTGTTTTTGTATTTTTCGAAAAATTTTCCGACAATCTTCTAGAAGTCACTAAGAAGTGACGTCTGGAAGATTGGCAACAAATCTATCTTCCAAATGTTTAAAGGGGAATGTCTCTCTTTTGGTACCTAACACAGCTATCAAAGGTACGTAACGATAAGAATGTATTAGTAAAATTTTATTTATATGTATTGGTGTAAAAATCACATTCACCATACTTCATATGTACACAAAGTTGCAAAAAATTGTATTAAAAAATTATTAATTTTTTCTTTTACATGTATATTTGCATTTCTCAACAAAAATTAAAGATTTTAATGTGTATTGTATTTATAATGATTTAATTATTATATTTTTATTGCTAAATATCAACAAAAATATAAATTATTGTAAAATCTACTACATTATTAATACTAAAAATTGCAACTGTTTTTGTTTAGTTTAAAATTCAACAGCCAAATAAAAAATTAAAAAAATATTTTTCTCGTTTGTAAAAAATAAAAACGTGCCGGAAATTAAAATGTGATAAAAGTGTTTAAAAAAATAATAAAATATTATATGTGCATGAAAGAATGTGTTGCGAATGTTATTTTAAAGGATAATTTTGTTAATTTTTTGTGTTGTTTACGTCTCTCTCAAGTGTGTTGAATTCACACAGCATATATATGTGAAGAGTGTTGAATAAAAAAGAGAGTCAGTTTCTATACTATGATATAAACAATACTGGTAGCATAGACTAACTAGACGCGCTACTGAGAGAGAAAAAACCTAAGTTAGCTGTCAGAAAACCTATGTATAAGAGTGCATTGGTAAATTAATTTGTAATAGTATTGGTTTAAAAAAACATTTCACCTCAATACTTAAAGTTAACATAGTTGTTTCAATGGTAGTAAAAAAAGTAACATATTTTATTTTAAATTTACTGTTTGCATTTTCGGGAAACATAAACAAAAACGATCAACTATTTTAGCAAATAATAGTTAATATAACAAATATTAATTGTCTTTTAACATTTATATTAAGAAAAAAGTTACTTTTAAAAAATAGTACAAAATTTTAATACTGAAAAAGTATTAAAAATGCTACTGTGAAAATTACTATGGTGAATATATTTTTTTATTTTAATACACCACATATACATAACAAAATGTCACAAAAATAAAATTCGCTAATAAAAATTGTTTAAAATTTTTTAATTATTTTAAAATTTTTATGTTTTAAGAGTTTATTTATTGATTTTATATTAAAAATATACAATCATAATATAACAAAACAATACGCGTTGTTTAATTGTAATTTCGAATAATATGTGCATTTGTGAATCTGATGTTTTTTCATTGCCAAAATCTTTTTTAGTAGTATTTTTTATCTTTAACCGAGACATTTATTATTCTTAATCAATATAATTCTTATTATATATGGGTTGTATTTAATTTGTGAATAAAATTAATTAGAAATTTCCCTAAAAAAATCCTTAGAAATTATTATAATTGGAACCAATAAATAAGAATTATATTGATATAAATATATAATAAAAGTCCTGCTTAGTTAAACATAAAAAGTAAAAAAAATCGTAAGATCACTTTAAACTTTGACCAGCTCACTAAAATAAAAAATACTTTTAGATAAAGAATTTTTTTCACTAACGTCAATGTTAATTTTTCCTTTATATATCGAGCTATGTCCACCAAAATATCGAAAATTTCCTACAACTCGAGAAAAATTTTAAAACATATTCTAAAATCATTAGTTCTAGAACTGGTGTAATTAGAAACACTTCAGATTCTTTAATAACATCCTCAGAACTAGTGTTATCACAGTTAATTGTGACACTAATGGAATAGAACCTTATTATGATTCTAAATTCGTTTTAAGGAGAGTTTTATAGATATAGTGCTTAAGAACTAATTCTGTATGACTTCTACATCACTTCTGAGAACAAATTACAGATTCTCGAATGACTTCTAGCATTGTTTAATATAGTTGTATAAAAACCAAAAATTAAAAAAAAGTATTTACAAAATTAATTTCAAAAGTAGCCTTTAGGAAATTGCCCAAAGAACTGATTCTAAAACCGTTCCCTAACGCTTCTATGGAAATAGTTTTGAACATTTTCGAACAAAAACTGATTAAAGAAGTAGTTCTAGAACCGTTCAATAGAATGTGTTCTGGCTAGCCAACGCTTCCACAGAACTAGTTCTCATTGGTCGTAACACCAAAGTAGAAGGCTATCTTCATATATTCTGGAACTAGTAGTAGAACTAATAAAATTTTTCCAGAGAACTTTAATATTATCTAATAAATTTAAAACTATATTGTTATCTTAATTTACTATTCCTTTACATTATTTTGCAAAACATATTTAAAATAGAAACATTCGGTTCAAAACTAACTCAAAGTATAAATTACACAAACTGTCTAGAGGTTTAACCGTTAAATAAGGTAAAATTAGTCCTTGGTATAAAAAATTAGTGCGTTGTAGAAAAAAGTAGAAGCTGATTCTTTTTAAGCTCGTCTAAAAACTAATTTATATCACCAATTTCTAAATAAATAAAAATATTTATCATATTCTGTTAGGGTGGCATAGGTCATTTAGGATTTTTCACTAATATTACAAGAATAAATAGAAATCGAACATTTCACCTGGGTGGGTTTTGTGTGCATAAAAGTTAGGCCATCTTTAAAAATTGATTAATTGAATTTTTCATTCAAAAAATAAAAAAAATTGTTTTTTTTTTTAACAAAATATTTTTAGTTTTTAAAATTATTAATTTTTGTTTATTTATTTTAAAAACTAAATGTCAACAGTTCGTGGTGGACTCTCTAAAGTATGTTGAATACACACAGTACCCGTATATGTGAAGAGAGTAATTTGGCTTATTCTCAGTAGCGCCTCTATGTACTCTATGACTGGTAGTTTCAATTATAATAATTTGACAAGAATCGGGTTTATTGAAGTTTATTTTATTTTTTTAACATTTTATAGGGTGATGCCACATTATCAATATAAATAAAATATTCTGAGAAATTTTTAAACAGAATTGTGTAATTTGCTCATAATATAAAATTAGTATAAAAATACGATAAATACATTGAAATAATGAAAAATGTATACAAAAAATATTCCATATATCAAACACAAAGTTTTAAAATTTACTTATATTTTTTTTTTCGATAAATAAAAAGCATTAAATAGATACATATGTGTGCATATAGTGATTTTTATTATGTTGTAGTTTTTTATTTTTTTTATATTTGTCATTTTGGGTTGTTTGAAATAGCGATTTAAAAATCTAATTCTTCCTAAGGAAAACCTTTTTACAATTTTTGCATCTAAATTTGTATTATACATGTTTAACAAGTTTGTCATGTGATTTTTCTTTGTTGTTAAAAAATGTTTATTGAATTTTAAAAACATAGAATTTAGTTGCTCTAAAAAGTCCAAAAAATCTTGATTGATCAGATTCTTCATTTACATACGTATAATTTTGATCATATTTTTCTGCAGTAATTGTTCTAAATTGTTTTAGCCCAACCAGTATTTCCAATATTGAAATTAATTCTTTTCAAAGGCAAAACAATAGTCAGTTCTGGTGGCTAAACCGATAAGTAGTTTAAACTACTTTAGTGCAAGTTTTTATTTTTCTGACCATTACTTATTTAAAATATTAAAGTAATGTTTTTAAAACTTTTTTCATTACAAAAAATAATATATATTCTTCATTTGAAGTAAATTATGTTTAATTACTTTATAAATAAATTAACTAGTTGTTTTAAAGTTATACTTGAGAGCCCTGAAAAGGGACTTTGTATATATTTAAATAATTATAATATATTAACTATTGTTTATTATAGTTAAGTTAAATTCAATATTGTATAATAATAAACATAAAAAAAATTGTTTTAGCCCCATTTTATAAATTATATATCCAGCAAAATTTTCCAAACCATCATATTCAATATCACTTAATTGATTTATATCTCCACAAAGTTGCATAGCTTCCGAATATAAAATATTTTCATTTCTTCCTGTAATTAATATATACATGATTCTGAAGACAAACTTCTATATAGATCTAAATATTAATTACCTAAAACATAAGATCGCGACCTATATTTAAACTCAATAGGTGAGGGATGGTCATTTAAACCTTCTTTTGCTCTTATTGCACTAAAAAATATTTCAATACAATGTTGGTTTAATTTGGCTGTTAATATGAAGTCTATTTCATAGTTTGCCTTTAAATAATTTAATAGTTGTGGCAATGCATTATTGTTTTGAAGGATTCCACCATAGCGAAATTAGAAAGTGCTCGCACATCTACAAAGACAACAATTGCTTGTATTTTTTTCGTGTAAAACTACTGCACATAATGTCAAAATGCTATGAACAGAAAATGAGAGAAAGTGTAAAAAAACTCGAAAAAAATTTTGCTTATGAATACAAAAACAATTTGACAGTTCCACGAGGTATGTCAATGAAAAAATTGTAAAACAGCTATTCTTACGGTATACTTTCTAATTATGCTATGGACTCCACGTTGAAATGGAAGTAGATTACCACCTAAAGGTACGGTCACATTAGGGAAATGTTTGTTTCAAATTAGTTTGCCCGAACGTAAACAAAATTTTTTCAAAGCAATATGAAATTTATTTTATGGTCACATTACTCACATTTATTTTCCCATTTTTGTTTGTTCAAACAGACAATAGATATAATCAAATAGGCAAATAGGAAAACATGTTTTCTCATCGGTCACATTTGAAAAATTATTTGTCTTCAAAAATTATTTCATCAAACTGTCTAAAACAATAAAATTAAATTTTATTGAAAATATAATAAAGAAGATGAACATTTTTTGATTTGTAATGTAGAGCTCTTTATAAAAGGAAGAATAAAAGGTAAGATAATGGCATATCCATCGGCATAGGCTGTTCACGTGCATGTGTGTTGCCCCCAATACCACCAGCGTCTAGAACGTTAAGATCCCCCTGCTGTCGTTAATTTTAAGCACTGAGCCTTATCAAGAGGGCCTCATTTCCGTATTTTTCCGTTCTTCATCACCTTCGTTGGAAGGTCAACCAGCGACTTCTTAAACACCACCTCCCTAATCCTCCATTATCTTCTTCATATGGCCGACCCATCCGTCACCATCAACCGACGTGGTGGCCTTCTTCCTAGGGTGCTCCGTTATACGCGTCTTTTTGGCAGTTTTGCCAGAGGAAGCAGCAGCACCCTTCGTGTCACCTGAATAACTAGCAACCTTAGCAGCGACCTCATCACCACTCTCCATCGACTAAAACGATCCCGGCTTGAATCGTTTGTCCCAAGTCCACCTCATCCACCTCCAAACTGGACGAATTTAGCTCATACTGTCGCAAAATAGCCGGTACTGACAAAATAAAGTCGTCATACTTCAAAAGGCCACATTTAATCACGTTTTTTCTACACGAGTAATTCGCGGTTAAAGGTGCCAAAAATCAATTTTTTAATATATCGCTTATTATACATCATACGTGTTTCTACTACATCATCTATACAATATAAAATTTGCAACAATTTTGCTAAACTAAATTTTTATGTACCATCTTGTAGAGATAGTCCTTTGATTCGCTCAAGTATGTGCCCGATGTCTTTTCATTTTATTATTGTAATTTTACTCTTCTTTGAATATTTTACATTTTCGGACACCCTAACATGAACCACAAAAAGTTTTTTCGACAATATATGCATTATACGATAAGTAAACATCCTTAGAAGATGGTTGGTAAGTTATCATTACAATTTTACTTTATCGCCCTGCGGTAAAAGGTGCCAAAAATCAATTTTTTGCTTACATATATCTCGCTCATGTTTATGCACCAACTTGTAGGGTCAGTCCTTTGACATGCTTGAGTATGTTCCCGAAATATTTTTTCATTGTAATTTTACCCTCACTGAAAATTTTACACTTGGATCAGAATAGATTTCTTGATAATACATGCAAAAGAAGAGTAAATATCTTTAAAAGATGGTTGGTATAATATTGCTATATCGTCCTAAAATATAGCTGATACTAAAAAACATTAGATATATCATAAAATGCATAAAATGATTTTTGGTACCCTTAAATTCAATAGTAAATATGACTCGATACAACTATTATTTGATGTTGTTTTCTCTTACAAAAATTTTGTAAGTTCAAATAATTATTTGCCCAAAAAATGGGAAAATATTTTTTGTTATGTGGTCACATTGTGTTCACATTAGGAACATTTTTGTTTGCTATTAAATAATTTTGTTTGCCCAAAATCAGCTGATTTGTTGTTTGCCACACAAAAATATTTTATGGTCACATTACGGCAAAGAAATAATTGTGAGTTTCAGTCAAATGTTTCCCTAATGTGACCGTACCTTAACTCATTTTTTTTAAACTTCATTTTGTTCAGAGATGGATAGCCCATACACTTTGCTTAATGGTCGGGAATCACGTATTGATACCCTGAGATTAAGTACGTCAAACCAATCATTAATAATTTGAAATAATTCCGAACAACGTATACATTTTTGGGAATTGTTACATAGGCCTAATTGTGTACATCGATGCTACTGTGTGGGAAAATAGTTTTGTTGTTAATTTTACTTTTTGTCGTGCTATTAAAAGAAAACATATTTAATAAATTTATGTCAGCCCTTGACTATAATCGTACAAACCTGCTCCCTTTTACATTTATCATTTCTGTGGACAATGATTTGGTGATATTTAAGTCGGAGTTGGATAATGATATTAATTCCTCAATAACGATGCAGTCTTGGAAAAATAATTCAAAAAAGCGGTTACGTAATAGTTTAACTAAGTAATAGTTTTACTTCGCACAGTGGGTTGAACCATAGCGAAAAGGGGGATTAATTCGTAGAAGCTTTAATTTAAAAAATATATATTTTTTATTAATGGATATTCATAAATACGTAAAATACTACAATTTAAAATAAAATTATCTTGGAAAGCATTTTTTTAAATTGTTATGGCTACTTTTATTTTTCAGTGAAAAATGGGCTTTATTTAGACTTTTTGTTGTAACTTGTGAACTAAAAGCTAAAAAATTAATAAATCAAACTGTAAATTAAAGTATGCTTATTACTTTATGAGATAATTTTAAGAAAAAATAGAGCAATGAGTTTTATACCATAATTAATTTTATTGAAAGAATTAAAAATGAATGCAATTTTTATAGTGAATGAAAAAGTAATGCAGAAAATCAAGAAATTGCGATTTATTTCATTTAACTATCAGACCCAAACTTACGAGAAATTTAGTAAAAATTTTTTTATTACAGTTGTAATGGCTACAGTTGTTTAAAATCTTAATTATACCCTTCACCAAAGGTGTAAAGGGTATATATAAGTTTGTCATTCCGTTTGTAATTCCCACAATTTTCGTCGGAGAGCAAAAAAGTTGACATTTTCGGGATCCTTGTAAGAAATGATGACGATAGGACCATGTCCGTCCGTCCGACCGTCCTTCCGTGTGTCGGTTGAAATGGCGTTTATGAAGCCCACCGATAACTGACATATATAATATATATATCATACGATCGGAAATGCTTTCAAGAATTTTGCTATTGGAATTCAGCAAGATCGGTTCATACAATGCGGAGATATGTTCAAAAAACCGGTTTTTAGAACCGGTTTTCCAGTTTCTGAAGCCTCTGTATATACTAGGGACTTCGTTTTTACAAAGAAGTCTCGGACATTTTTTTCTGAATTTTTGTTCTGAAAAAATGAAATAAATCGGTTCAATAATAACTGAGATATCGGACAAAACGCATTTTTTATTTTTTGAAGCCCTGGTTTAAGCTATAGATTTTTATTTTTATACAGATCGGTCACAAATATTTTTTTAAAATTTCGGTTTTTTGAATCAGCAGGATCGGTTTGTAAATGGCGGAGATATGCTTTAAAAACCGGTTTTTGGAACCGGTTTTTCAGTTTCTGAAGCCTCTGCATATACCAGGGACTTCGAATTTTTAAAGGGGGCTCGGAAAATATTTTCTGAATTTTTGTTCTGAAAAAATGAAATAAATCGGTTCAATAATAACTGAGATATCGGGGAAAACGATTTTTTTATTTTTGAAGCCCTTGTTCAAGCTACAGATTTTTATTTTTATATAGATCAGTCATAAATGTTTTTATAAAATTTCGTTTTTTTTAATAAACCAAATTCGTTCAGAATCAACAGAGTTATGGACCAAAAACAAATCTGTTAAGAATATAAATACACACACAAACATGTATATTAAGCATTGTAATGACTATTAGTGACGTTTTTTGTTTTTTGTATAGACAAGTAGTTTAGTTAGAAACAGCAGTCATATAATGAATAACAGTGTTGTTGTTGTTCTTTGTATATGCAGTCTGTACAAAAATAAATAGATATGGAATTGTTGTTGTTTATTTTTTAAAACTAAAACATATCTGTTAAGAATATACATAAATACATACACAAACATGTATATTAAGCATTGTAATGACTATTAGTGACGTTTTTGCCTATAAGACAAGTAGTTTAGTTAGCAACAGAAGTAATATAATGAATAACAGTGTTGTTGTTGTTCTTTGTATATGCAGTCAGTTTGTATATACACACATAAAAAAATAAATAAATATGGAATTGTTGTTGTTGTTGTGCAAAACCTGCTATGATTGTTTTTTTTTTCATATTCAAATTTTCGTAGTTTGAAAAAAAATTAGATTTAAATATGTGAAAATATGAAAGCATACGTTAAGGCGAAAATTTTATTATTTGTCGGTAATATGGTAATATGATGTCGATAAGATAGTAAGATGGTAATATGGTGAAGGGTATCAAAGATTCGGCACAGCCGAATCTTTTTTCATTTTGAACTTCCTGTGATTCCTCTGGTATTGTAATATATTGTGGTTTTTGCATAATTTCAACTGCTTTATTTTAATATAAAATTAAATATTTTTCGTTTAAGCAAATATTGGCAAAATGTTTATTACACAAGCTAAGATCTTATATTTTATCACTATATACATTTTGATATCCTCTGTTTTTCTTTTAATGCATTTAGTTCAAGTACTAATGAATCTATTTTTTCCTTAAGTTTGGCCACTTATTCGTCAACTAATTTCTGAGATTTTTCTATTGAAATCCTAGAGTATGTGTATGACTCATGTACAGTGTTTCGAATGGCTGCTTAAAGCAGTCGTAATTTTCTAAACAGTTGATTTTTTACTTAGTTTACTTGATTTAGTTATCCACCACATACTAACTAAACACATTTTGCTGCTCACACACAAAACTGATTTAAGCAGCATCCAGTTTTTATTTTGTTCAGCAGTCAAATTAAATAAGCAGCACACACACTCAGTTTTTTACGTCTTAGTCGTGTGCGCTCAGCACAACGTAGAAATCTTTTTCAGCAACGTAAGAACAACTGGATAGTAAGACTGTACAGTTCTGCGCAGTCAATATACAAAGTTGTTTGGTTATGGTTTTTACATTTAAGAAGGAAAATGAAGTGGTATAGTTTTTAAAGGAAAACAAAAAGAAAACGGTACAATAAAATACTATGAATTGTATTAAAGATATTTATATGTAGATTTATTAATTTTAATTAAAAAACAAAAATTTTTTAAAATTTTTGTAGAACTTTTATAAAAATATTAGATAATATTTAATATTAGTAGATGAAATAATATTAACTAAATATTAAATATTGTTTAAATTAAAGAAAAAAATTAAAAAAAAAATGTTTGTTCTTTTGAATAAGAAGAAAATTTTGTTATTTTGTATAATTATCTTTGTTTTGATCTATTAAAGAAATTTGTAGTTAAGCTTAACTTTTGGACCCAGTAAAAGCAATGTTTAATTGAATTAAAACGTTAAATTGTAATACGAAACTCTTTTTATTTTTTTTTTTAAATAAAGGGTGGTTCAAAGAGCTTTTTGTCATTTTTAAAATGCAATAACTGAGAAACTAATAAATATATTTTCATAACCTGATATATGTCTTAATAATATGTATATGTATACAATATTATACTGGTCGGAATCGTATATTATAACGAAATAATAAAAGAAAAAAAAAAAAATTTGGACACTTTCGGTAAAAATTTTGGCTTAGTTGAAGATGGAGGCGTACATTTGGAAGAAAAATTATATATTTTAAATTTGCAATACATATGACTATTAAATGGAAAAAAGTAGTTCTAACAATTGTATATTTGACTCATTGATTATACAAGTATGTAAAATATATGTTGAATTTTCTGTATTTTTTCATCGATATTGATAGTAAGTAAGAATTTGCGAAATAATAATCACTAGATCATTAATACAAATAAGAGTAAATTATCTCAAAAATTGTTTATATGTTTTTTTTTTATTATTTAGGGAATTTCAAGTCTCAAAATATATACTATTAAATATTGATAATCACAGAATTGAAAATATCTTAACTTTTATTAAATTGATTAAGGATCATATTTAGTAGAAAAAATAAAAATTTTAATTTTAGAGTAGATCCGTGTGAGTGAAAAATAACAGTATGAAATTTAAAAATTGTTCCTAACATATGGACCTACTATTCCGAAAGATATAACATGGAATGTAGCACCCCAACAAAAAAGGAACTAATTAAGAGCTGAAGGAAGTACTTAGTGGTGAAAAAGAGCTTCAGAAGATCTTTTTCTAACCCATGATTGTTATTGGTAAGATGTTCTTCTTCTTTTATATTTCTAGTTCATTTCTTTTGCAGTACTTCCTTTAAAACTATGTTTATAAAATTTTATAACAAAAAGTCTGTTTTAGAGCTATCAAAATATAATGAATATGATTTAAAATTTATAAAATTTAAATTTTCTTAGAAATTATTAACCTTTTTTCCCGCTAGAAATTCATTAATTTTAATTTTTTTTGGAAGTAATTATTATTAAATTTTAAAAAAGTTGAAACAAAGTAGTTGTAACAAAAAAGTAAATATACACTTTGTTCTACTTTTGAAGAGATGAAAATGTTCTTTTTTTTTTTGAAGCTCTTGATCGTTTTTTTTTTTTTTTTTTTTTTTGCTGGGACTTTTTAAATAAAAGTTAGCGCATTATAATTTGATTTGTTAATGTTTTAGAATATTTAAATTTTGAAATGAATAGAATATTTCTTTGATAAATTGTTTAATTGACTATATTTTTCCCTTTAAAACTTCATTCAACTTTTATTTATTAGTAGATGATCTGCTTAATTTTGATTCGTTTGTTATTATTAAAAATATTTCATTACTCAACAACCCTTCAACCCCAATTCCAATTTGTAAAGAGCGACATAATTTTACATATGTATATAATTTTCCAGCAGTTGGTTATATTTTATAAAGCGGATAATTTATTATAACTTATGTGTAAGTCATTATACTTACATAAATCTTAAATATTATATACAGTTAGGGACAAAACTATTTGTACACCTCATATATTTCGTATACCTTCACGCACATTTTCAACAGATCCGCTGTTTTTATACTTGCTTACAATGTATTGTACTGTGGAATGTTGCAAATTTACTAAATTACTTATATTCCGGAGAGATTTTCCTTTTTTATGTTCATCAATAATTAAATTTTTAATATCCAAACTCAACTCTTTTCGCTTTCCCATTTTTGATGTGCTTATTATTCAAAACGTTAAAACCAACTTCTTATTTTGTAAAATAAAACTCGATTAACGAAGAAAATATAACGGTATTTAAAAAAATCATCATACAAGAGTCCAACGTACAAATAATTGTACAAAGTACTGATGTACAAATACTTTTGTCCCAAAGATTTTTACTTAAATTGTAGTTTTTTTTAACAATGTGTTATATATTAATTTATTTTTTATCAAATAATTCAATAAAAATGGACCTGAATTAAAACTACATATAATAATTTTTTATTCTTTATAAATTATTGAAGATATACGAAATGCATGGGTGTACAAATAGTTTTGTCCCTAACTGTAAATGTTACTTATAGTGCTATTCTCTAATTCATGACAATTATCATTAATCAATAATTACTTATTATATGCATTTATGAGTGTGACAACTATCACCAAAAATATATAAACAATTTTTTTTTTTTTCAAAGCCAGAATAAAAAAAAAAAAAATTATTGTCATGTTTTTTTACTATCACAATAATTTTTTATGTCACTCGGTCGAGAATTGCACTGTTATTATAATTATTTTTGTATAATCAAATGTCTTATTGTTCGGCTTAGGTATTAATAAAAGTAAAAAAATTAATTAAAAAAAATTAAAAAATTAAAGCCGATCAATAAGAAAATAATAAATTAATAACCAAAAAGTCTTCAACATACAAGTTAATAACTTTTATTTTTAAATACATACATAAATAAATAAATTAATAAATAAATAAATAAATAAATAAAAATCACAATAAATCTTTATTATTTCGGTAACATAATACATACATATAAATATAATGTCTTTTTTTCATTTATCTTTACAAAATTTCTATATTTGTTAAATGAAAAAATTTTTTTATTTAAAATTAATAAAATAAAGATATATGTATGTAATATCTTCAATATAATTCATATTATTTTATTGGACCGTTTTCTATTTGTTTTCATTCAAAATAATCAACTTCATTTTCCTTCTAAAATTTAAAAACAAAAACCAAACAACTTTGTGTAATAGACCAAAACAAAGAAAGTTATACAGAATAACAAAATTTTCTTCTTATTGCAAATAACAAAAATGTTTTTAATTTTTTCTTTAATTTAAACAACATTTAATATTTAGTTAATATTTTTTCATCTACTAGTATTAAATATTATCTAATATTTTTATAAAAGTTCTATTATCTTAAATAAATTGTAAATAAATATATTATATAAAAAATGTTTGTTTTTTTAATTAAAATTAAAAAATCTACATATAAATATCTTTAGTTTTATTCGTAGTATTTTATTGCACCGTTTTCTATTTGTTTTCATTTAAAATAATAAACTTCATTTTCCTTCTTAAATGTATAAACAAAAACCAAACAACTTTGTAAATCAACTGTACAGAACTATACAGTCTTACTATCCAGTTGTTCTTACGTTGCTGAAAAATGATTCTACGTTGTGCTGAGCGCACACGACTAAGACGTAAAATCAACTTGGCTGAGCAAAAAACTGAGTGAGTGCGCTGCTTATTTAATTTGACTGCTGAACAAAATAAAAACTGGTTGCTGCTTATTTCAGTTTTGTGTTTGAGCAGCAAATTTTGTTAAGTAAGCATGTGATCGAAAATGAAAACTTAAACTGTTTTCAGCGCAGTCGCCAGTTGCAAAAAAATTTTTGTGTGCTTACTTTGAGTCTACATTAGACAAATTTTTATCAAGACAAACGTCAAAATTTTATCATGATTAAGATTTGTCTAATGTAGACTGAATTTGTCAGTATTATTGCAGCGTTAAAAGAAAATTGTCAGCGCTCGAGCCCTGACAACTTTGTCTTGATAATGCTTGATAAAAGACGCCATCTTGATTGTTGTTGGTACTTTTTGCATGGTTTATTATGATATACGTTTTCCCCTATAATTGACAGTGATAAAAAATTATCTGCAACTCAAACAGAAATTTGACGTTTGTCTTGATACAAATTTCTCTAATATAGACTCAAAGTTAAAATTAAACGCTGCTCATGTAAAACAATTTAATTAACAGAGCTAAAATCAAGAAACTTCAGTTTGAGTACTAACACTTGTTGAATACTTTCTTACAATTTTTCGCGATATTCTAGTAGTTATAACTTGAGTCTAAATTATTATCAAATTTATTTAAATTTAAAAAATTTTGTAACGTATTTTACCAACCCATTCAAGTATTCATCCTGCTCTTGAATTTCGGTGGTTTCATTTAACATACCGGAAAATATGAAATATTGCAAAATAGGTTTTTTTGTTAAAAATAATCTAACAATTTTTAAGGAATAAAACGTATAAATGAGACTTGAAACTTACACAATGTTTAGTAAAAATAAAGGTTTTTTTTTTTATCATAAATTAGATTTTTCACTAGAAGACAAGTGCGAAGATGCTTTCTTCATAAAATATTTTACTAAAAATTAGTTTTTTAGTAAAAAGTTCGATCTCATTTCATTTTATTGATGAAAGAGAACAAGATTATGAACAATTGGATGGTAAAACATGACGTAATAATAATATATATGTGCAACTGGCAAGTGAGATGACCAAGAATTGTAATCAACCGATGTCTTTTATATTAAATAAATATGTAACTTAATCATTTAAATCAACAAAAACAGCAACCAGATAAAACTCAAGTTCCGAACTTTAAAAATATTTTTTGAAAACAAACGCTGCAACAGGTAGAGGAAGTGGAACAGGAAGAAACACTATGCAATATTTTGATGATCTAAATGATCGATGAGGTGATCGTAAAAGTGGAACAGGAAGAAACACTATGCAATATTTTGATGATCTAAATGATCGATTAGGTGATCGTCCTGTAGCAGCTGCTGTCGGTCTAGACACAACTATATTTGATGGCATGTTTGAAGAAGAAATGGTAGAGGAATGTTTAGATTAGTCTTTTGCTGAAATCGAAGAAAAGTGTACACCATCTGAGAAGGTTTCAAAGATAAAAGTGAGGATTTATATAGAACATTTTACTTTTTATCAAACGTTTTGATTAACTGTTCAGTTAAAGAGTTCACCTAACTGTCGAATAACAGTTGAGTAGCAAACTTTTTCATTACATTTCCTCTCTATATTTGTGGAAAAATGTACAAAAAACGTTGCCAGAGGTCGCCGAAGATATAAAAGAATCTCAACAATCCGTAATAAAAATAAAAGAGGAAAGTGATTCATTTTTAGCTGAAGAACGTCGTCTTCAAAAATAATATTTAAAGGACATAAAAGAAAGAATGGATGACGACCGTAGGGAAACCAAAGCTTTATTAAGTCCTGGTTCACACACAGCAATTTTTCTTGCCGCAATTCTGACTTCGTAGGCGAGAGAAGCAAAGAGAATGTAAAAGTTTACTCTTCCCTTCTCCTCTCTCTTCTATAAACTCAGAATTGCGGCAAGAAAAATTGCTGTGTGTGAACCAGGACTAAGCGAAATTTTAAATAAATAAATGAACTGATGATTTTTGTATATGTGTTCTGTGATTTAAATATCATACTTGTTTCTTTTTTTATGCCACAATTCTGTATGTCGAATTTAGTCGTTTTCCGACAGCAGCATTTTTATTTTCATATTCTATATTTTACTTGAGTTTCTGTCTATGATAATGAAAATTTATTACGTTATTTCGCTTAAAATTTGTTATTCTATAAGCGATATTAGTTGATTAAAATGTCAAAACAGTCACTATTTTCCTACCGTTTGGGTCATAAAAAACGAAAAATTTGTATTTTTTAATAATTTAGCAAATATGTAAAATTGTGTAGAAGTTTTCTGTTCATAGTGATTTTTAGGAATGATCTAAATCGCACTTTAAAGTGTAATCTTTTAGTAGTTCATGAATAAGTAATTGATCATTTTCCGTGTTCCGGTCAATTTAGATAAAATCAAAGAAACACCTAAAGAAAAATTTTAAACTTTTAAAGCCTTTTTCTTCCTATCCTTGGAAAACATTACGTATAAAGTTTTTTACCTATATTTCATCAAATAATCTTGAAATGAGTACAATAAAGTTACATGGTAAGTTGACCAAACATATAGTTTTTATTATCAATAAATTATACAATTTGCATCCACTAAGTAAATAAAAAAACTTTATTCCCCAAAACTTACATTCAAAGGAACTCTCGCCTTTCATTCCAGCCAAAATCGTTTTTTGTAACCAAAGAACTCTAATGAAGAAAATGCGATATTTGTTTTTCATGTGCCCATAATAAATTCTTTAAAAAAAAAACGATTATCGATTTGTTTGTTTGTCATTTTTTGTACACAGTATTTTCATATTTAAAAAAAAGTAAAACTGTAGAAGAAAAAAAACTTTTTTTCAATTTATATTGTTTTTAATATGGCAATATTTTATTTGAAAGCAACGTATATCATAGACCAAATCACGTAACGTAGACGAAAAAAATACTTTGAGATAGAGAATACAATTTGTGACTGCTATTCAGACAGAACCTAAAATCGAGTTAGAGGATAGGGGCATTAATTTATGAATAAACATATAAATAAATTGATAAATTTCCCTACGATATTGTAAGCAAAATGCAGCAAGCAAATAAAAATCTTATTTTTGGAAATATTTAAGTTTTTTTTTCTTTTTTTTTTGAATTGTGAGATTTTTTTAACAAAATAAATAAGAGTTTGTTTAATTTTAATTTATCGAGTAGGAAACTGTGTGATACTAATAAGAACAAGTAAGAACTTTATGGTCGGTCGAAACCGAATGTATGATACAAAGCACCAAAATTGGATATTTGTTCTCCTATATCAAAACGATGTGTGTAAAGATCGACTTTCATTTAAAAATTATTTTTTTAATTTTTTTTTTTTTTTCATTATTTTGTTAAATAAAAAAAAGCTTAATGAAAATTAATATATAAAAGGGCTTACAAGATTATTGAGATATTAGCGGTTTAGAATTCTGCTTCAATTTATTTGTACATCAATTCATTTTATTTGATCTAATATTCCTACTAAATTTGTGAAGTTTTTTATATATTCTGTAGCATTTTTTTAGCAGTAACCTGCATACAATACTGAAACTACGGTGAAACATTGTTAATATTGGATTAAAAAGGCATGATCACTTGTTTTATATACATAAATAATTTTTGAAAAGCAGATTATATTATTATTTTGTAGAAAATATTTGCAAAAATGAAGAATTTCCAATACGTTGTTCTGCAATGAACAATTTTTTTAGCCGCAAATTGCAATTTTTTCAAACGCATCTCAACTTCTGTAGCATACTTACCATATTTTGTTTATTCTTGCCAAAGTTAAATTTAATTTTTTAATTATTTACGAGCGTATCTTCGCTCCCTGATAAAAATTTTAAAATCTGGCTCCGTTAGGATTTGTAGGACGAAAAGCTTTATAAGCCGAATTTAAATTTTCTACCACATCTGGGAGCTTTAGAGAGCTCTGGAAAGAGAAAAATGCTTAAAAAATGACACATAAATCCGCTTATTTCCGCTCGCTGATAGATATTTAAAAATCCGGCTCCGTTAGGATTCGTATGACAAAAAGTTACTTATCCCATTTCCGACCGCAGTTGCGTTTTCGCATCAGTAACTTTAACATCGTCTAATTAACTAATTATGCAGTTAATGATAATTTTTTTTACAGTTATTATTAGATTAATATGTTGTCTTAAGAATAAGTGAAAAAAATCAATTTTTTTTATAAATAGGCTCTCCAAAATTAGGTGTTAAAGCCACATGGATCGCCTAGAACGCCAGTGTTGCGAAAATGCATCAATTGTCATTTCGCCGATATTTTTAAATCTGCTTTCGGAAAAAGTGCTTTTATGCTATGGGTGTATTGTAAAGATAAATAGCTTTAAGTTTGAACTAAAAAATTTTCAAATTGTTGTTCAGAAAAATTTTCCGGGTCCAAAAATGGTACGATTTCTGAAATTTTCAAGGCCCCGTATTTCAGAATGAAAAATATATAGGCGCTCAAATCTTCTTAATTTGTTATCACAATCACAAAAACAAACTTTGTGCAAAATTTCGTAAAGTTATCTCAATGGAATCGGATAGTGGTCGGAAATGGGTTAAGTAAGTTAAATTTTAATTTTCTACGTTTTCTGGGAGCTTCAGAAACCTCTGGAAAGTGAAAAATGCTTAGCAAATTATATATATAGATTTGTCAAAAATTTCTTTTAGATTTGCCTTCCAACATTTTTCTCAATTCAATATACTCATATGTAGGCTGTATTTTAATTTCAATGATTAAGCCAAATAACAAAAATAAATCAAATTTGCACCTGACTTGTGATAAAACTTATAGAAAATGCAGGACACTGCAAAAGAGACCTATATTTTTTGAAATTTTAGACTTATGATAATATTCAGGTATGTGATGAAATTCGATCGATTTAAAAAGTAAATCGAGTTTTCAAATCGATTAGGTTGTGATGAATTTCGATCGATTTCATTTTTCAATTTTTGTTTCTGTTCTACATGTTTCTTGTCAAATCAAAACAAATTTATTTTAAAAATAGTTTTTTATAAATTAAAAATATATAAATAAAATTATATTTACTTTATAATATATTTAAATATAATCATAAAAACAATGGACAAATAGTCTGAAAGTTTCAGGATGAGGCTGCCACAGAAAAGACAACTCTTGATTCCGAACAATATATAAGATAATCATTGTGCTCATAAAAGTAAAGCCCAAATTACAATAGCGTGTAGTCAGCAACAGTATCAGCAAAAATTATCAGCTGATCACTGTCAGTACAACATGTTGCTGCCGTTATAATTACAATTCAGCGTAGGCAGCCACAATTTACAACCACCATCTAGCTTTGTTCTTTGTGTATTTTAGGCTCTAATTTATTTGCTCACTCTCTTTGTCTCGCTCTCAAACAGAATGCAGCGCAGTGAATTTAGAAACAGGACTAAATGAAACAGCACTGCAAACTGCCGCTGACCAAATGTAATCAGCACCATAACAAACAGTGCATTCTAAATGAACAGCTGATTATGGCAGCACACACTGCTGCTGACTACGCGCTATTGTAATTTGGGCTTAACACTTTAATAAGGGATAACATATTTATGGTGAATCAAGTCAGTTGTTCTTTCGATAATTGATACCGTGATAATTAAAATTTAAAAATCAACACCAAATCTTTTACTGATGAAGATTTATTTTTAAGTTCTCTTAAACGGTACTGATCAGCCGTTTTTAAATTTTAGAAATTTGGCGAACGCAATTATTTTCTTGTGTAGTATTAAGCAGATTTCTCTTTTACGGTAACTACATTCTGCAACTCTAAAATTTTAATTTGTAAAACCTTATGTGAATTTACAGTATAATAGAAGGAATGCAACATGTTTTTAAAAGGTCCGACTTTTCAGAAATAAGCTGTGGTCGGTACGATCATCGCTTTATTAGAAGTACCAACACTAAGTACAAAACACTTGTTTATGAGACATGACTAGCTATGAATATTAAAAATTTTAAATATTGAAGATAAAGAAGATATCTCTTGCTTCTGGACAAAGGATAATTTTGGAAGAAAAAAATATTGCGTAACAGAAATGTATGTGCGCATAAAAATAAAACTTAGTGAAGGTATAACAATTTGTATTTTTGGCGAATAAGCCTAAAACCAACAAAAATAAAGATTAATACAATTCTTTGTGGCACCTCCAAGGCACCGAATATTTTAATGTGAACGATTTTGACCTTTAGCTGATGAAATTTTCCTGTATAGGTTTTCAAATGTAGGAAATTGTTACTGTCGATTATAAATGTAATTTTTGGAAATTGAGTTAGCGAAACGATTCTCCTTAGTAATCTAAATAAGTTTTTTTGTGATAGATAGATCCAGAAACAATAGCAGTTAAATTTGAATACCCATATGTTGGACTACAGTTTAATTAGAAGTGTCTGATAGGTTTTTAAAAATAGGACGTCGAAACGACGAATATATCAAAATACTTTACTTTTCAGGAATAAGCTAATTTGTGTCACCACAAATTTCAAACCACTTGTATATGTATATGTGTATGACACTTGGGCTATGCATTTTAAACTTAAAGTTCTTGTATATGTGTATGACACTTGGGCTATGCATTTTAAACTTAAGTTCAGTGTTTTAAATATAAGAGAATAAACAATTCTAAAATTTACAGAATCCCAATATTTTTCTTAAGTCTCAGTCTTTAATATATGTTCTTTAAAGGGTACTATTTATGTTATTTTTTCTTTCTTCAATATGCTTTTTATTTTTTTCAATATGTTTAATGCCACGAATTCTTTCGCAACAGTTTTAAACGAATTCGATTTTAAAAAGAGTACCAACATTTGTTCGATTTGAAAACGATAAAATCATGTTAATTTCGTTTTTCATCACAACCTAATTTATTGTGATTTTCATAGAACAAAATGGAAAATGAAATCGAGTTTGTTTTTACTATAAAACGAAAATGAAATCGAAAATTGTATATGTATCACAACTTTTTTCGTTTTTAAATCGTTTTTAACTCGAAATCGATTTTCATCACATACCTGATAGTTTTTTATAGTTTTTTTTTTTTTTTTTTTTAAATCTCTCTCTAAAGTTGAAAATTATATAAAATAGTTTTTTATTTCTCTTGTTCACCTTGATAGCAATGATAAAATACCCACGACTAATAAGTCATTAAAAAAAATCATGTCATCATACTTTAGTAATATCATACTATGCATTTTATGTAAAATAAAATAGTTTTGCCAAAGATTTTTATAAAATAAACCCATTTTGCTATCTGTACTTTTAAAAAGGTTTTCATTGCATTTTTCATAATTACCAACAACTTTCAACTTTGACGGTCTATAACTTTTTCGGGTGAAATTTTGAGGAATAGGATGGAGAGTGTACTGGCATTGTCTGATCGTTGAAAAAAAATATTTCTGGTGGTGGTTAGAGGTGTGGACTGACGTTGGTGATGAGGGACAACAATGTCTCAACTTATGTCCATAAAAAAACCTTGAACGAAAGATTTAACACGTTTTTTTTTTTTTTTTGTTATATTAAATTGGGTTTTCTTTCTAATTAAACTACGTTTAAATTTTCCTTCCCCGATGCACGTTTTGTATAGTTTTAGTTATTTTGACTTGAATTTTTTTTTTTTTTTTTTTTTTTTTTGTTTAGCTGTTTTACAGTTTTACAGTTAAGGAAAAAACTCTACATACACCCTATGATTTTGAAATTAAATGTATTGTTGATGAAAATAGAAAAAATTATATATCAATTATAGTTTGAATAATATTTAAGACTATCGAAGAAAAAAAAAAAAAACCCAAAAAATATGAATAGCATAGAAGTTACTAGCATTAAACATAATAATTAACGTGAAAAAAGTCTACATACAGTGTGGTAGCTCCTAAAATGAAACAGAAAAATTGTAACAAAGAAAGGAAAAAACCCGTTAGTTTTTTTAAATTGCTTCATTTTGCAAACCTTACTATCATTCAAGTCCAGAAAGTAATTATTAAAACAAGCTTTCTTTGAATTTTATTCTTTGAAAATGGAAAATAGAAAAGAAATACAGCTTTCAGTTAGAAATTTAGTGGTCAAAATGCGTAATGAAAATAAATCATATGGTGGAATTGGAAAAATATTAAAACCAAGTCGGTCGACTGTTCAAACCATTATCAGGAACTAGTACCGAAAATAAGCCACGATCGGGGAGACTTAGGAAGCATTCAAGGCACGATGTAAGCAGTATCCTTAAAGAAGTCAACCATTAACCAAAAATTAGTGCTCCTAAATTGGCGGAATACCTTAAAAGACATTCTAGTGTTACTGTCACACCCAAAACAATAATAAATGTATTACATGAAAACGGTTTTAGAAGCAGAACGGCACACAAAAATACATTAATTTCAGCAAAAAATCGTCAACTTCGCCTTGAATTTGCTAAAGCTCATTTGAATAAGGATATGAGTTTTTGGAAATCTGTTATATTTACCGACGAAAATAAGTACATTTTTGAAAATGATGGCCGATCAAAGATTTGGAGAAAACCAAACTCTGCCCTCGATCAAAAAAATATTATACCTATTGTGATACATGGTGGAGGGAATGTTGTGGTTTGGTTTTTGTCGAAGGTAATATGGACCGGTATCAATATAAGAACATATTGGAACAAAATCTAAAGGCGTCTGTTGAAAGCTTGGGCCTCAGAAATCAATGGATTTTCCAGCAAGACAACGATCAAAAACATACTGCGCACGTTGTTTGAGACTGTCTTCTATATCATGCGCCAGGACAGCTAAATTTACCACCCCATTCACCAGATCTTATCCCCATAGAGCACATTTGGTATATTTTGGAAAAATTGGTGCGAAAATATGATATCAGAAGTCGCGAAACTCTCAAAACCACTCTTAATCGTGCCTGGATCGAAATAACACCCGATATCACCGAGAATTTGGTTATGTCCTTGCCCCGCCGATTTCAAGCAGTAATTGATGCCCAAGGTGGGCCAACTAAATACTAATTTTTTTATTTTTAATTAATATTTATATTTTCTGGCTGTATGTTGACTTTTTTCTTATGAATTGTTACGGACCGGTTGAACAAGCGAGGTTTCCGACTAGCTCTTTATCAACTCTCAGATGGTTCCAACCCTTCTCGCTTGACGCGTGCCCGAACACAAAACAAAACACAACAAAAAGGAACTGAAACTAAAAATCAAACACAAAGTACAAAAACCGCATATATGAGACAGATGTTAGTCCCATTACTTGCCCACCCAACCTAGCCGCTAAAAATGTCCAGATGAAATTTCATCAGCGACCCCAAATCCCACCTGACCTTTCCTTCACTTACCGGTCTATCATCACCTGTACCTTTTTAGTACTATTTCTTATGCTTACTGAACAGAGCTTTTACACATATTACTACATGAACAGCTGTTTTCTACACATTAATGGACGACGCATGGTAAGTATGTAAAACTAATAAATTTTCTATTCTTTTATTTTCAGATTTTTTGGAAGAAATTACAACTTGGAAGGAAGAAATCTATATACAAAAGGGTAAGTACTTTATCCTTTGTATTTTATTTTTTTCCTATATTGTTTTTTTCTTTCTTTTCAGGTCTTCAAAAAAAATTTTCATTGAGGGATGTTAGGTTAGTAAGTCTTCAATTAATAAATTTTTCTTTATTTTCAGCTCTTGGATGAAACTAAAAATTGAAGGGATCACCAAAACTAGGGGCAGTAAGGTAAGTAAATCATCATATATCTATTATATTCTCATATAATGACATTTTTTTCTTTTCAGATATTGACAAGAATAATATTTGGTTCGTATGTATCGTTCCAGTACTGTTTTTATTTAAAACTAATATATTTTTCTTTTTCAGATTAAAATCCACTGGGATTGGGCAGGAGTGGTGGCTCCATTTCTTATAGGCCCTTTCCTACAACGATATAGAAATCCACCGGGACTTGGGCAGGAGTGGTGGCTCCGAACTAATTTAGCCCTTCCCCAACGTTTTTTATTTTATTTTGAAAACCACATGGAGACTCGGGCAGCAGGTTGTGTCTCCACTGGCCGCAAGCATCTCTCCATCATATTATTAGTTAAATCCACTGGGACATGGGCAGGAGTGGTGGCTCCATCCCAATAGGCCCCTCCCTGCTATAAAATTTTTAGAAAACCACCGGGATTGGGCTGGAGTGGTGGCTCCGGGACAAATTAGCCCCCCCCCCATAAAATTTTTTGGATATTATGGGACAGTGAGGTAGCGCGATTTAGCCTCGTCCCAAGCGTTTTCCTAAGACCTCCCCACGCAAAATTTTTTTCAAGGACAGAGGCGTAGCCCAGGGGTTACCCCTCCCTTCAGTGGCGTGGTACTAATAACAATATGAGTATGTTTTTCCTTTTCCACCCGCAACAGAATTTTTTATGTTTTTGTTATTTTTATGCTTATGAATAAGCACTTTGTTTTATAAATAAACTTATTTATTAATTCCTTACATAATGAAGTAATTTTATTTTATTTTTCTTTTTGAAAAGTCCTTAAAACGACAAAATCAAAGGGTGTATGTAGAGTTTTTTCCTTAACTGTAAGTGGACGTTTATGTTTGTCTTTTCTTTATGGCTTACAATGTGTGTTTAAAAAAATTTTTTTCTATATAATTTAATGAACTTTCCCAGCAAAAACTTTGTTTTCCTGGTAATCTAGCAGGTATAATTGGAAATAAAAATAAACTACTTATTTTTTGTCTCAATAACTAGTTATTTTTGTTCGAGTTGTCCATGAATTCTAGTAGTTATTTTTAGACTCTAGTGGTACTAAAAAATATGTACCTAAACAAAAATAAAAAAAAAAAACGAAAAAATTTGCCGTCAATGAGTTTTGAACTTGGGACCCTATTAACTAGTCGTTTTTAATGACTAACGTCTTACTCAGTACACCATCTCGCACTTAACATTCAATGCTAAAAAACTTGTTTTAGCATAAAATATATTTTTAAAACATTTAGTTGAAAAAACGAATAGCATCAGAATGAGGTTGAACCGGCAACCTTCTGGTTGCTAATCCTGCGGTCTAGAAAACTGATCCGTGTGATTGTAACTTACTCTGCAATTATACTATTGAGTACTTATTTATGTAATGTAGAGAAGGCAAATAATAATGACGACTACTTTCCAGGAAAGTACTTTAATAAGTAGTTGTCATTACCGAAAACCAAAAAGTTTTTGCTGGGTTGGCGCTAATTGTACGCATTTTAGGATTATTGTTAAAATTCTAGAATGTTTTTTTTTTCTATTTTCAAATGAACTTAATTTTATAGGTATATATATTTGGTATTTTGTGTTTCTAAAATTACTTGGTTTCTTTACTATTATTTTTTTTACATTAATTAAAAGTTATAAACACTTTTTTTCAATTAACCATTTTTCTTTTTAAATTCCTTGTACTGTTTTTTTTTTTTTACTAATGTCAGCAGAATTTTTTTTCGGTTTTCTCTCTACGACGTCCACCAACTTAATGCCAGTAACCACGCCACTCGACATCATTTTAATATTCTTTTCTTCTTCATGAATAAAAAGGAGATTGCAAAAATCATACGATGGTACCGTTAGGATTTATATATATATATATATAAAAAAAAACGTTAAAGAAGAACAAGCAAAATCCCTTTAGAGCCCAAACACAACCAAACGGATTTCAACGTTCTTTTCCGCTCTAAGAGCCCAAACACAACCTAGCGGATTATTTTTTATATATGAAGATTTGACAACTAAAACAACACAGCGGAATCCGCTGGAAATTAAAATCTATTTTAATTTCACAACGGATTCTCAAAAGCTCTCATTTTCTCACTTTCAGTGTTGCCGTTGTTGCAAAATGAATCACATAAGTTTACATTAAATTTATATAAGAAAGAAAGAGATAAATAGATTTGCCTTTTATTTTTTATGTATGGAATTTAAGAGAGAAAGATAAATATTTTTTTATATATGTAGTTTTGTTGTTGCCAAACACAAAAAATATAAAGAAACAAAAACAAAATATATATGAAATCCGCTGCTGGATTCCGTCTTCATTTAATTTGCATTTCTCTCTTAGAGCGGAAAACAACGTTGAAATCCGTTTGGTTGTGTTTGGGCTCTAAGAGAGAAATGCAAATTAAATGAAGACGGAATCCAGCAGTGAAGCAATGTTGCTAATACACAAAAAAATGGTGTAAAAATATATGTCAAATTCATTTAAGGCCCAACCAGTCAACTTTCCATCGCAACGTAGAATTAAGAAAAGTAGCATGAAACATCCCAGCAAAAATTTGTTGGCTTTTGGTAATGACTACTACTTACTAGACTCATTACCTGGTAATGAGTTGTCATTATTTTTCTCATTTCTTGGAGTAGTGGAATAACTACTTACCAGTAAACAACAAGTTCATTTAGTTCTGCAATGGCTCAGTTGGCTAGAGCGACTGAGTAGCACTCAGAAGGTTCACGGTTCAAACCCAAACTAAACACATCTATTTTTTTATGAAATTATTTTAATTTCTATTGGTATGTTAAAACTATTTACAACGCACGCAAATTTTAACGTATACATGGCGTAGTGAGTAAGGCAGCAGTCTATGAAACATGAGCGAAAGTTTTTGCCTAGGTTCAAATCTCAGTTGAGGCAACTTTTTATTTTTATTTTATTTTTTTTTTTTTTTATCAATTTTGTAGTTTTTTAGCATTTGTAGTTTTGTAGAATTTGATTAACTACTTATTTGATTGTTTAAAATAAGTACTTTAATAATGGGGACCCATGAATTCGTGGACATCGCCATATAAAGGTAATGAGTTTTTCACCCGAATTATAAGTAGTTACCGCTTTTTAACAATGTAATATGTTGGCTTACCGGGTAAGTAAAGTTTTTGCTGGGATTTTGTACAACCAGTCAACAAAAGTAAACGTATCATATGTTTTTGAACATTCATTGTGTAAACAACCCTGTTTTTCTGTTATTTTGTGAGCAAAATAAACTACAGAGTTATTAAAAACTCACGCAGCTACGTAAAAATATATTTTCTGTAGATTTCTGCGATACGCTACCTAGAATTTTTGTGTCAATACCCAGCAAAAACTTTACTTACCCGGTAAATCAATATATTACATTGCTAAAAGGCGGTAACTACTTATAATTCGGGTGAAAAACTCATTACATTTATATGGCGATGTCCACGAATTCATGGGTCCCCATTATTAAAGTACTTATTTTAAACAATTAAATAAGTAGTTAAGCAAATGCTACAAAACTACAAATACTTCAAAACTACAAAATTGCTAAAAAAATTAAAAACAAAATGTTGGCTCAACTGAGATTTGAACCTAGACAAAAACATTCGTTCATATTTCAAAGACAACTGTCTTAGTCACCACGCCATGTATGTGTTAAAATTTGTGTGCGTTATTAATAGTTTCAACTTACCAATAGAAATTAAAATAATTTACTGAAAAAACGTTTGGGTTTAGTTCGGGGTTGTACCGACAACCTACTGAGTGCTACGCTGTCGCTGTAGCAAACTGAGCCATTGCAGAACTAAATGAAATTGTTGTTTACTGGTAACTAGTTATTCCACTACTCGAAGAAATGAGAAAAATAATGACAACTCATTACCTGGTAATGAGTCTAGTAAGTAGTAGTCATTACCAAAAGCCAACAAATTTTTGCTGGGTAGCTACATACACACATCTGCATAAAGCAGGTTGAAACAGCTGATTGCGATACGATGATTTTTTGTTGAGTGGTTGGGCCTTTAGGTATTTAAATAAAAATACACTGGGAAATTTTATTTGCTAGATATCCAAATTAGTTATTTGGGATACAAAAATTACATGCTTATTCATATAAAAAGTATTAAAAAAGTCACAATTTTATTATGACTAAAAGTTAACATTATTGTTGTGACTCAATCACAACTCCATATTCTGTTAACATAGTCACATAACATGCTTAACATGCTATGCAAAGTAAAAATTTACCCCCTGTTTTTATAAAACGAACGAAAAATTCGTTTCGACAACTTACATTGAAAACAACAAATAAATTTTAAATTTATTTGTTGTTTTCCATACATTTTGACGAAACGAATTTTTCGTTCGTTTTATAAAAACAGGGGGTTAGACTTTTCTTGTCAATTGAAAATAAAAAATAAAAATGAAATATTTTTTACAAAAATTTTAAATTTTCAAATAAGAACGGATAATAGGCAAAAAAGAATGCAAGGTCCGATAAAAATCTGCAGGAAATGTGGGTAAGTGTTTGACATATATATCACGCTATACGTATAATCGCTCTTTGACCCTCAAAGGTTTCAAATGTGCATGCATGCATTGTTTTTTCCACAACAATTTTCTTTATATTTTCATATTTTTTATTTTCAATTAAAATGTCTTATTATGATAGTCACAACTCTTATGAGCGGGTCGGTCTCCATACAAAAAAAATAAGTTGTGCCAGTCACCCCCTAGAATGAAAGGATTGTTAATGAGGTTTCCAAAATTGCAAAAATTATTTTTTTGTCACGCCCCAAAATACCGACCTTTTTTTTTTTTTTTGTATAGCGTCGCCATTTTAAGTCCAATTGCAGAATGTGATATATCATTGTTAATGGTTTAACAACTGCTTTAAATTCCTCTTTGGCGATTTTTGAATCTGACATCAAATTCAGATGTTACTTCTGGTATCTCGGATACATCAATCCTACTTTTCAATTATTTTCATATATAATGGAAGCCCTTTATAAACCTAGCATCTTTTGCTTTTAAAGTATTTAATTTTAGTCATAAATGATAGAATTATAAAGGTTTAAAAAACTGCTTACGTTTAAAGCAATTTCATATAACAAAATTAAAAATATACAGAACTTTAATTTAAAAAAAATGCAAAAAATTTTTTTTATATGAAATTGCTTTAAACTTTAACAGTTTTTTAAACCTTTGCAGTTTTGTTATTTATGCATAAAATGAAATACTTTAAAAGCAAAAGGTAGTTGGTTTATAAAGGGCTTTCATTATATAAGAAAATAATTAAAAAATAGGAGGGATGTATCCGAGATACCAGAAGTAACATCTGAATTTGATGTCAGTTTCAAAAATCGCCAAAAAGGAATTTGAAGCAGTTGTTAAACCATTAACAATGATATATCACATTCTGCATTTTTGGAAACCTCATTAACTATTCTTTCATTCTAGGGGGTGACTGGCACAACTTTTTTTTCGACCCGCCCTACTGTGTACATACCAGGTCTTAATTCTGAATAGAATTTTAAGACTATAGTCACAATTTGTGTGTTATGACTATTTTTTAGTCACAATATTTTCTGTGAATAGGCATATTAATAATAAAATTACATAAATTTGTTAAATATCAAGTATATGGGATGTTTGATCTATACAAACTGAATTGAATCCGACTGAAATAAAAATTTTAGGGATTAACCAGAACCGTACATTACACAAACACAAAAAATATAAAGAAACAAAAAGTATGTGAAATCCGCTGCTGGACGCCGTCTTCATTTAATTTGCATTTCTCTCTTAGAGCGAAAAACAACATCCACCAACGCTTGCTTGTGTTTGGGCTCTAATAATGTAGACTGAATTAGTCAGTATTATACTTGCTGTCTTGACGTTGCTTGGTAAAAGACGCCAACTTGATTGTTGTTGGTACTTTTTACATGGTTTATTATGACATACGTTTTCCCCTATAATTGATAGAGATTAAAAATTATCTGAAATTTCTCTAATATAGACTTGACGTTAGACAAATTTTTATCGTCACAAAAATTTTACGTTTGTCTTGATAAAAATTTTTCTAATATAGACTCGACGTAAAAGAGAATACTAAACTTTTACATCTATTTACAAAATCCGTATTTTCGATCTAATGAGAAACCCAAAATTCAAAAAGCCGTAACCACTGAAAAATCAAGACGTTTTTTTCGGGAAGGGGCCAATTGATACTTGTATTAAGAGTAAAATAAAACATACTAATACAAAATATTGCATCGACATTAAGCTATGATCAATTATTTACCGTTCTTCATGAAATTTAGCACACGGATTTATTATATTATGCCAAATATCATTAAAACATTCCTATTTATGGTATTTATGAGTGTTAAAACTCTTTTCCGGGAGGACATTAGTATGGGGGCCAGGTGAAATAATGGGCCAATCATGACCAAATTCAATAGGCTTCGTCGTTGTGCAAAAAAAAAAAAAAATCGTATGTACCAAATTTAATCAAATTATTTCAAAAATTGCGACCTGTACTTTGCGCGCAGCCAGCCAGCCTGATCGCACTGACGTACATGGTTAAATCGACTCAGAAAGTGTAGGGTATAAAAACGACATCAATATTAACAAAAGTCAAATACATTTTATATTTTAGGTGATTCTTTTTGATAACTTCAGCTAATACAGATTTTTGATTTGCCAACATATAACAATCTGCAACTTTTTTTTGGCCACTCTAATAATTTCAAAGTTCATCTTATATTTTAACCCTTAAATACCAATGAACACCGATTTTGCTGAAAAAAATATATAATATATAAAATTACAAAAAAAAAAAAAAAAAAAAAAAAAAACAACAGCATACCCCGATTTTCGAAAAAATGTTTTTTTTGAAAAGATATTTACAAAAAACTGGTTGTATCTTATAAGATACATCGAGCACTCTCTAGAGTTTATGTTATACATACAATTTTTGTTTGCAAAGAAAAGTGTCCTTATAAAACGATAATAAAAGTATTAAATTTTGAATTTTTTAATTTATTTTTTTAACAAAGTTGGAAAAAACAATACAATTTAAAATTTTGATAATTTAATTTAAGGAAAATAATGCAAAAAAATATTATTTATATACATAAGAATATGAAATTAGCCCAATCATGTAAGAATGTTATATTCAGCTTTGGCCAATCTATATATCCACCAACTGGAACTTTTTAAAATACTACCATATATGGGAAGTGGGTCGTAAAGTGGGCGGACTACACCCATTTTTGGTTTTCGAGCTTATTTTGGTCCTTAAACTAATTGTATACAATTTTGTTGACATTTTACATTTAACCTCTTTATGGATGGTGGGCGGTATAGTGGTCGGACCATGCCCATTTTTTGTTTCCAATTTTATGTTAGACCTTTTACTAATTGTCCAACATTTCGTAGACTACATGCTTTTTAGTAAAAAATGTAGGCCAAAAAGTATAAACTGGATTTACAATGGACACCCTGTGTTTCTAGTTTTCCATCCATAACGTTGTTGTTTATGAACCGATTTTATCCATTTTCAATGCCAGACAAACCTTATATAAGAAAAATATTTGGGCTAAATTTCGTTCCTGTACTGGTTTCAACAGCCAGAAAGACAGATGGACCGACATAGGTAGATATATTCAGAATATTACTAGGACAAAAAATATATATTATTTATATGATCTTAAAAAACTTTTTCGACATGTTACAAACAGAATGACAAACTCAGTATGACCCCTTCTGATGATGGTAGGTATGAAAACACAATCATAAAAAAGGAAAATATTTGATGTGACTTGAGATTTAAACTACGACAACAGAACTTAGATGCAAATAAAGTCCAAATATTTGGGCAGAATTGCACTGAAGTGCTCTGACTACATCTGGGGAAAATTTCATCATTATAATAATTAATTTTGACGAGAAAATTATTTTTATATATGTTTTCATAGATTAACTGTATTTTAGCCTTTTACTCCCCGCTCTTGTAACAAAGTCTTCATAATTGTGCAATAAACTCAAGCATTGATTGTTAGGCATATTTGGAACCGGAAACATTTCTTATGAATAATATTTCCGGTTAATTAAAGTATTTTTCTTAGTTTTCACATATGAAAACCTTATATCCCAAAAACGTTCATCAAAATAAATATATATCTCTTATTCAATACCGATTAATTAAAGAAACCACAGCTAATTAATTAAGATAAGAAAGCCTTGTTTTTTTTAGTCCTGTATATTTCCGGCTAAGAAATTGCTTATTGTAGTTTGCAAACTTTCTAATTCATCGAATTGGATCTGTTAACTCCTTTAAAACTTTTATACAAGTTAAAAAATCTTAAATTAATCTAAAATAAATAAAATGTTAATCCACGTGTAATAAAAATACTTAAAATGATCATAGCAAATGACCAAAAAGGAAAAATGTAAATAATTATAAATAATAAAATAGTGTAAAATTTAAGCAACTTCGAATTTCCAAACTATAGATGAGCGCTCAGTGTATAAGATACAACCATCTAATAAGGCTTTGTGGCTCGGTTTCGCAAGATTTTTTAAAGACTAATCATATTTTCATACATTTGAAGAAATAAAAACTTAATTGCATTAACTATAAAAAGGTTTAAAAATTTCCATAAAATCTTTTTATTTTTTTTAAATCTGTATGAAATTTTCGTTTTTAATATTGATTATTTGGAAAAAACAAAATATTGAAGTCTCTAAAATTAAGGTATTATTTTAATGGGGATTTTTGGGGATAATATAAATAGTTATCTGGGGATAAAAATTCACTAATTGGAAATATGACTCGAAAAAAATCTGGAAACCCAGATTTTATATAGGAGGTGAACGGCAAAGTAGGCGAATGACGACTATGTAGAAGAATCATATCTAAGTGATGCCGACAGTAATCTATGATTGACCGAGGATAACTCATATTCATCTTTTGATTCAAAGTAAATGGATAAAAAATCTATTAATGTCGGTAATTAGTACTTAATAAATATTTACAACATAACATAATTTTATTAATTCTCAATTGTTTCCTAAATGGTATTTTATTAATAAATTTCTCATTTAAAATACAAAAGAAAATATTTTAGAATAAAATGTAATAAAACATACGATCCTATTGTAAAACAATAAAAAATGTCTCCACAGATAATTTAATGTTTCCCTGGACGTCCGCGCTTTTTGGGTTCAACTGGACCTGAAAGAAATATAGAAATATATGTAAATAAAATATTAACTGAACAAACAAAAACATAACTACTCGCAAAATACATATAGATTTTTTTTTATATCATAGTGTAATATGTAACCTTGTCGAGTGTAATATATATTAAGATCTATACTTACCATCTTCTGGTATAGCAGTAAGAGTAGTATTAGGTGAACTTTTATCCTTGGAACGGCGAGGCCTTTGATGCTTTTCACTACCAACTGAACTTGTAACACTAGCACCATCATCGTCAATTTCATCCTTAAAAAATGAAATTAGAAAATACATTTACATTATATTAAAAATACATAATCGTTTGGCGTAATACCTTTTCTTTAAGGGACCTCCTTGTAACACGACGTTTGGTTCCTGTGACACTCGAGGCCGTACTTAATTTTGATGACACCGATTCCGCATCATCGCTATCGGCATGAGCATTAGATGCACGTGTTGAACGTGATTTTGTTGTACGTTTGTTGGGGGGAGGAGAAATTGTGATGCCTTCTTTAGCCACTGCCTCTTGAGTCGAAAGTTGGGATAAGGCAGCCGATTTTTCCATAATGGCTAATTGAGTGCGTGTTAGCCGGCGAGATGTAGAATATGAAACATCCGATACTGCTGAATGATCGCTTTTAGGTGAAATTTTATCAATTTGTTCTTGACTCTCAGTAGTAGGTTCTTCGGAGATGCTTTTTTTACGTTTCATGCCAATTCTTTTGTTGCTAGTTGGTTTTGGTGAAGCAGGAATACTTTCAGAGTCTTCCTCTTGTACAGATAGAACACTACGACCTCTTAAAGTGCGTGGTGTAAGCACACCACTAGTTTCCGGCTGGGAACTAATGCTATTACGTCTGGTGCGTTTGGGTGTTAATGGTAATTCAGAAAGATTGTTCGATATAGATGTTCTACGTGTACGTTTTGTTTGGGCTAACTGATCAGTAGCACTAACAATCGATGAATCAAGTTCACTATCCATTGAATTGAGACGTGACCTCAAACGCGTACGTGTTGAAGGGGAATCTAGGCTTGCAGGATCTTCATTAATAGCATCCAGTAAAACGGATCGACGACGTGTTGAAATTTTACCAGCTACAGCACCAGGAGGAACAGATGATCCACGTGTTGTTCTTAATTTTGTTTCTGGACTCTCTGTATCTTGTGATTCCTCTCGTTTTTTCGGTGTTGCTATTTCACCATCATCAACTTTATATTTTGGTTGTAAAGAACTGGCCCTTACACTGCGTCGAGTGCGTGGCGTAAGATTGGTAAACTCTTCTGATTCCGTGATTGTTTGTGGAGGAACAGATATGCCTCGTGTATTTCTGCGTGGAGATGAGACTGCAGCAACTAAATTTGTCTCCCGATCTATAGGGGGTACGGACGAACCTCTTAAAGTTCTTCGTTTGCGAGGCGTAGAAATATCAGCATCTTCCTGTACTTTCAACTTTAACTCTTCCTTTTTCTCCGCGATATTTTCTTGACTTAATTTTTCACCTTCAATATTTACTTCAGATTTGTCTTCTATTTTCTTTGCCATTCCTTCCTTTTCTATTTGTTTTTGAATTTTTACATCTGATCCATCAATTGATTCTTCCATTCTTAAGATCATTTGTTCTTCTTCTGTTGTTTCTTTAATTTGCGCAATATTTTCTAAATTTGATTCTTGTGTCTCCATATTTTCAAACGTATCCGTTTTAATTTCAAAAGAAACATCTTTCGAGACAGAAATTTCTTCAGGATCTTTTTCTGTGTAATTTTGTTCCTTATTTTCAACCTCTAACTGTTTTTGCTCTTCCTCAACATAAGGCTGTTGCTCTTGGGCATCATCTTTAGAGATAGTTGTTTCTACAGGAGCTTTTAATGTGTCCTTTTGTTTCTTATTTTCAACGTCTAACTCTTTTTGTTCTTCCTGAATACTACGCGGTCGATCGTCGACATCCCTAATTTCATCATCTTTTGAACCATCTGTTTTAGTTACTAAATCAGAATCTTTTTGAACAATAATATCAGTTGTAGACGTACTAACATTTTCATTAATTTGTACATCAATTTCTGACGGTTTATTTTGCTCAACAGAAGATTTTTCAGTCTCTGCCACAGTATTTGAATCATATATATCCGACTTCTTTTCTGCCGGTGATGATGGTTTACTAATAGTAGAAGCTATGACTTCTACATCATTCTCATCTTCAAGTTTAGACTTTTCCAAGTCTAACTTTTCCTCTTGACAAATATTGCTAGTGGAGGCATTAGCTTCTTCCTTTTCATCCACAACTGGCAGCTTTCTTTCTTCTTTTTCAATGTTATCAGCAGTTTCGAGTTCGTGTTCATCTTCTATAACTTTAACATCATCACTGTCGCTTTCTGCATAATAGTTTACTTGTTGTGGTCTCACATCAGATGAAGAGTCTTCTATAAGTTGTATGACATCCTCGTTTTCGGTATCACTTTGATTGTCTGTTTCACCGATTGATAGTTCTTCATTGTCATTACAATCCTCATCAAAATCATCGTCATCACTTTCGATATTCTCTTCAATTTCAGAATTTTCATCATCAATATCTTCGTTGTCTTCATTATCTATTTCATTTTCTTCTCTTTCATTATCACTATAATTGTTCATGTATTCTTCACCCTCTTCTGCTTGATCTGGCAGGGATGCTGATGATGAGGACGACGACAATACTATACAATCCTCATTAGATTCTTCTTTATGATCAGCCATACTTGATGGCTTTTGTATTTCAATCACATATTCCTTGTGTTGTTTAGATTTATTTTCTTCTTTTTGCTCTTCTTGTTCTTCGTACTCCATTTGTTCGTGTTCTCCTGAGGGCATTTCTGTCATTTTAATTTCATCTGCTTTGCTTGTACTCAATTTAAAAGATACATCTCTCGCTGTTACCATTAGAGATGATTTTGTTTGTTGTAGTGGTGTGGTTGAATCCAAAATCGAAAAATCATATGAACTCATTCCTAAAGTAGTTTCTAACATTTGACGTTTCTGTTCTTCGGTAGGCTTGTCGAATGTTGACAACGGTTTCATTTTATCTAAAGGCATGCTGGGCATTGCAAATACATTTTGTGAACCAGAATTTGTACATTCGAAAGTTGTTAGTGAGCCCAAAACTGTTGAACATTCTGACAGTTTGGCAGGAGAAGGAGGCTTATTGTCATCCATGGTTTTTACCGGAGTTGTACCCACTTTTGATGATGAAACTTTAGGCAAAAATTCATTGATTTTACTGCCTGCAAAAGTGCCATGTGAAGCAATGCTTCCAAAACCGCTGGTTGTTTGAGTAACTTCGATTTTTGTGTTGGTAGATTCAATTGTTTTGGGTTTGGTTAGAGTTTCAAAAGCTGTAACGTAGGCTACATTACTCGATTCTTTTCTAACAAATTGTTCTGTTGTAACTGATATTTCAATTTGACCAGAACTAAGTCGTTCTATTGATCTTCTGGGAGATATTCTGGATTTCAGAGCTGACTCCAAGGCGGTAGTATAGCCCAAATTACTTGATTTACTTGAAGCTAAATCGGAGGTTTTTATTTCTCGTTCGGGAGTTAACGATTTTTCTGAGCGTTCAGCAGAAAGTCTGGCCAAAGGTTTTCTTGGTTGTGGGCCGCTCATATAACTGTATTTACTAAGATTTGAACAATCCAATTTGGAATTATTTTGCGAAGATAATGGTGAATAGAAATTGTCCTCAGATTGGTTACTTGAACTGACAGAACTTTTGTTTGACTCCTCCGAGACAGCCCTGGTAATTTGTTTAAATTTCGATGAACCCGATAAAGAACTACTAGCCCTATTCTGCTCTTCCTCTTGAGTTACTTCCATTTGTTCAGCAGCATCTTCACTTTGCTTAACTTCTATTTGTATTTGTGTAGTATTGCTTACATCTGCAGAAGGCAACCTGAAACGTAAATTCTTCTCTTCTTCCACTGGAGGCTCTCGTTGAAGCTGGCCCGGTTCTGGTGTGTGAGTTTTTAAAATTCCATGAATTTCTGGCACTGTTGTGGCAATATCTTCGACATCTTGATTAGGTAGCTCTGCAGATTGTTTAGTCATTAAGGGTCGCGTCAGTAAATCTAGAGAATTTTTTCTGTTATGCTCTAATGTTTGACTGGTTTGTTCTGTACCAAAGGTAAATTCAGAAACATTCAAATTTGTCGAAGTTTTATTCATTTTCATAAAGTTCGTTAAATCATCGACAATTTCTTGACCTATTAAACGTCTCTTCTTCTTGGGGTTTAATTTATTTTCAACTTTTTGTCTTTCGTATTCTTCATTGTCATTTTCTAGTACTTCACTCTCGACCAATGTACGTTTTTCAGTAACTTTATAAGCTTGGGGATATGATACACTATTTTTGGCCAAATAGTCAATGCAATTGGTATCGATTTGCGGTCTCCTCAAAAAAGGGGCATTATTTGAATTTAACAAATGTTTTGCTTGTTTAGTTTGTTCTTCCATTTCACCCCAATAATAAGTGGCGAAGTGGGCACTTAATGCCGAACTATGATAAATACCACCCAACAAACTATTGGCATTCTGTTTAATAAGCTGACAACTTAAGGGAACCGGTGACTTATTTTCGACTTCCTTTTTCTTGATTTTATTTTTTATACGAAAATAAACATCTGTCAAACCCTGTGTAACCGGTGTCATAGTTGTGTTAAATGCCGACAATACCAAATTTGGTGTATCCATTTGGGACGTCTGTTGTAGTGACCTTTTTATAGTTTTTGGTTTGTTGGATAGCTCATCCATATACGAAACTGCTTCAATGTATTTTGATTTTTGCAGTAAATATACAAAGTGTAGACTTTCGGCGCCTGGAGCTTTACTTTTCTTCAAAATACTTTGTAATATTAAACCTTCTCTTTCACTCAAAGCCAAGTCTCTTATAACACCAAATTGACCATTATTAAGACAACAAGTGAAAAAGGTTTCCAAAAGTGAATCATCATTTTTTGAACGAATAAAATGAAAAGCTTCTGATATGAGCTCATTCGCCAAAAGAGTTTTTAACTTAAGCAAGGGCGATATTAGTGAAGGCTGAGACTCTAATATTCTTAACGCTAAATTGCTGGCTTTTTTATTTAATAACACTTCGATAAGTAACTCTACTTGCCACTGAGGATAGCATTGATTTTTATTGAAGGGCGAAATAAACTCATCAACAGCCGACTTAACAATTAGGAAAATTAAAAGAAAAATAAATTAACTAAGTTTATAAAGTTTATTATTTATGAGTGTATTTCGTAAATTAGATACATTTAAAACTTACCAAATAGTGATCATGATCTAAATTCCAAAATGCCTGCACAGTTTTAATTAATGATGCTGAAAGTTTGAATACACTTGGAAATTTAATAAAGTTTGACACCACCTCTTTATAGACATCCTCATCAATTGCCATGTTCAAATCCAAAAAGAAATACAATAATATGGCGCACTTATTATCATATTCTAAATCGGGCACGAGCATTACACGAAGCATAGCTTCCAATGAATTAGGTGGATACAAGCCATCACCTTCATTTTCCAACCAATACTCATGTAAAACATTCCCCTTACACACATGTTCAATAAATGCGTCAATAAAGAGTAATTTACAACTTCCGGATTTCTTCGATATGAAGGTTTCATTAATTTTCGCAAAAAAAGATCGTTTATTTCTGTACAATTCCTTGAGTTCTTTATATGGATAAGGTACCAAGTCATTACCAGCATTAATTTTATCATTATAAGGAGAAGCTTCAGGTAATAGACCAATATTCAACAACCATAACAAGATATCTTGATAGCTGGAAGCCATACATAAAGATCGGTGTTTATTTTCCAAGTCACTGTAGACTGAAAATGTATCAACAGAAAATATTATATGGATGCATTTAGATTATATAATGAAATTTTAAATTAAATACCTCTTTCGGGAATTTGCTTTTTGGCATAAACCAAAATTTCTCTCAAAAGATCTGATACCAATTTTAGTTGCCTTGTTATAAATCCCAGTTCTTTTTGTTCTCGATTATCCAAAGGATAACCTCCAAATTCGAATAGATTTTTGCACAGATCATTACATCGTGTTTTTATACTAGTAGCTCTTTTCCATAGCCAATCTGTTAAGGTGGACAACGACAAACCGGTCGAAGTCGAAAAATTACCCATAAAACTGCCATCTATCCATGATTTAGCACAATCTCGCAATAGACTAACACAATTATGCTCCAGAGCAGCTGACAATAATATTTCGTATTTGGCATTCTAAATAAAGTCGCAAAATATATAATAAATAAGTTTTAATTTAATAATGAAAACTTACTCTGGAAAATGTAGAGTTCATGTTCAATTCTATAAATTGTGGCATTAAGCGTGTGCGTAGGATTTCATTGAAATATAAATTTGGCTCCAAGAAGATAGCAGCATTACTCGATCTTAATAAATTAATTACCCTATTTTGAGCACCTTCCCAGTTGTAACGCCTACAACCTTCGGTATGCACTAATGAACACTCTGGAATTAAAAAAAAATATTAAGTTTCTTTTTTTTCCTATAAAAAAAAAAAAAAAAAAAATTCTTTTACTTACCAAAGCTTAATGAGTTTGGATAAAAATGTTCCTCAAAACGTTGCATTGAATTAAAGTGGGCAATATTATTGGGATTTAAAAGAGTGTGCAAACCGGTGCATTCCCCATTTAATATATAACCGGCCAAATAATTTGGCTGTTTGCCATATTCAAGCACAAAAGGCATTTCTTCTTTATACCATTGATTTAAATCAAAAATCAATAGTTTATTCTTACCCTCCAATACAGACAGCCAGGATATGGCACAAAGACAATTCGAATCATCTTCGCCATGGCTGGATAGGGTAGATATAGCTTGACATGCTAAAGCTACACTTTTTGTTGCCTCCAGAGGCAATTGCAAACGTATTGAACTTGTTTGAAACGACTGAAAATTAACAATTGTTTAAAAATAAAAATTCAGAATAAATTGTTTAATTTCAAATCTTACTTCAAAATATGTACTAGATTCATCTTCCTCTATAAAACGTTTTTCATACATTAAACTATGCAACACTGCATGTAAATTTTCACCATTTTCATGTAGAGTCCATATGTATAGACAGGGTCTTGGATCATCCGGTGGTTCAAGAAAATCCATTTTGACTAATGCTGACATCGTTACCTCTGGAGTTGGTAGGGCTATATAAAATATTTGCAACTCAGTCAGATCGTACAATGCTAAGCGACCATCTTCTAAACCTATTGCTAGACCCAATATCAAATCTATAGGTAGTATGCATTGTATTGAACAAGGACTTTCAATAACTGCAAAGAAATAATAAAAAGATGTAATCAAGTTCAATTCTAAAAGACACAGACATAATAAATATGATCTATAAAACGATTTATATGACTTTCATTTTTTTTATTATATCAATTAATAAACTAATCAAACATAAATAAAAATAAGTGATAATTTCAAATATTGAATATACAATTTTTTAATTGGCTGAATTTCAATTAATAAAATAATTATTACTTAATTTACTTCCATAACTCACTTAAAATCGTAAATATTTCCTATACTATTTATCCGATTGCAAAGATTAAGGTGCATTTACAAAAATAAAATAAATAAAAAATAATATAAAAGTTTTATAAACACAACTTTTTTAGTATTTTGTAATTTCTTGTGAAATTTTTTTTTTTGTGGAAATAATTTCTCTTACTAGCCAGCCTTTGGCCGTACGGAAGAGTTTTTAACTCTGTGGAATGTCCAAAAGCGGCTTCGCTAACGTATTTCTTCCTTTTTACCCAACTTTTTTTATAACGAACATTTTTTTGATACGAGTTTTTTAGGGAAATTCGATTTTCAAAGCCTTATAACTTCCAAAATATTTAATTGCGCTTACATCATTTGAATGTAATTTTAAATAAAAAGATTCATGTAAGGGATCTATATAATTTTAAATTGAATTATATTAAGTAAATTTTATATTGTTAACAACTGAACTTTAGATTTTTCTATGTAAAATTTGAATGTAATTTTAAATAAAAAGATTCATGTAAGGGATCTATATAATTTTAAATTGAATTATATTAAGTAAATTTTATTTTGTTAACAACTGTATAGTCTCTAGAAATATTAGTAAAAAAATAAATAAAAAATAAAAAATAAAAAGAAAAAATTATAAATAAAACGAAAATGTGACAATGACAAAATTATAACAAAAACCGTAAAGCGGTACAGTTATGAATCGACTAATACAATGAGCCAATCCGAGAGTGGGAAAGTAAAACATTTATTTATTTATTTTATTTTATTTTTTTTTTTGAGCAACATTTTGTACATTTTGTTTTATCGGTCATAACCCTGGCGACAATCAAATCAACAATAATTTTCTTATTTAAAAAAATTATATAAAAATTCAAAAGGAATGTATTAAAAAAAAACCATATTGAAGATAATTCTTAAAATATTTTAAATATACCGGGAATAGACATACATAGAGAATTTTGGCAACCCTGACATTTCGCATTTCAATTTTTTAGTACACACACCCAAATTATACAACATGGTAAATTAAGTTTTATGAAAAGGGTTGTTGTGAAGCAAACGAAACACCTGGAGAAAAATGTTGGCCAAATGCTAACATTGTGAATATGTATATGTACTTCAAGTAAACAATTTTATTATTGAATAAAAATTATTATATTATTAGAAGTTAAATCTTAATATTTAAAATTATACATAATATTTCCTTTTTTTATTTTTTATTTATTTTGTATTAAAAATTTAATTTTGACCAATGTTATATTTTATTTTGTGAGTGTATGTACTAAAAACTTTGTTTTACTACCTTATGTATACAACCATGTACATTAAAGAAAAATTTTATAAAAATTAAAAAGGTAGTGTGTTTGTGTCAAGCAGAGGCGCTGTGTCTGTTTTATCATCTCCCATAAGCGGATAATTGTTTTTGTTATTATTTTTTTCTTTACAAAGTCAAACATTGCCGATTGTCATTGATTTGACAGTTTTTATATTTTGATAATAACAAAATAAGTCTACTATTAATGAAATGTGTAAATAATTAAAGTGCAGGAAAAAATTATAAAACTTCTTCTTCATCATAATTTTCCATTGGTAAAAATTTTTTCTTCACTTTTTGTCGCTTGTAATTGTGTGTATTTTCCTATGGTTGTGTTAGTGTATTTAAAACTTAAAATTTATGTCAGAAAGACAAACTGCTGGGTAAAAATGTACAGTGGGTTATAATGATTAAAAATGTTAACTACTTAATGTGTAATATGAAATTACAAAAAATTATGGATAATAAAATTTTGAAAAAATAATAATAATAAAGAAATCTTACATTAATTTTGTGTTATTAAAAAAATATTTATTAATAATCCAAAAAAATACATTCTAGTTTTATAAGTCGTAATTCAAAGGTTGTAAAAATTATAAACCTTGATTCAAAAAATTCTAATATTTAAAAATATTTGTAAATTACTACTTACAAAAATTTGCAAATTCTCTGAAATTTTGGGCTATTTTAGTAATCCTCTAAAATCAGGTATTAGTACAAAAGTTGTTAAAAAAACAACATCGATCTTTTAAACCAAAATGTATTTGTATGCATATGGTTTTAACCGCCTAACGTAGAACCAAAGCAAACAAACTACACACCGTTTAAAATTTGTTATCTTTGTTTATATACCTATGACCCACTGTTCAACGCCACCAAAATTAAACAACTTAGCATTTTGTCTTTTTTTTAGTGAAAAAAATAAAACATCTATAAAATGTGAATGTAAAATTTTTCTTAGCAAAATTCTACTTTTTGATAATTAGAAATTTACGTTTTCAGTTGAAATTTTATGATAATGTTGTTTATTACTTTATTTAAAATGAAAGAATTATGTTTGTTATACTTTCTTAAATTCCCTAATAAAAAAAAAATAAGCACACTACAGTGTGGCTTCCCAACAAATTTCGTGACGTCACAAAGCACCATTATAGCCTTTACTATGTATAAATTAAAGTATAAAGTCAGTGGCCTATAGTGTGCAAAAATAAAAAGAAAACTAATATTTAATCACTATAAGGATTTATTTTGGAATTGATTGGATAGAAATTCTGTATTTTTACAACGTTTATATAAACTTTTATATAAACTACTCTAAAATTATGATGCATTAACAAATTAATAAAAAAGCCAGCCAGGTATATTTGTCTGGATAAATAAAGGAAATTATCAAACTGATATTAATTATATGTCGTATATCAGAGATGGAAAATTCTATGCAGTTGATGTTAGTAGTTGTCGGAATCCTAAAGATTGGTTTAGTTAGTATTAAAATTTAGTTGCTAGTGAATTTTGAAAATATATACTAATGTGTTTTTTATTTTTATTTATTTATTTTTTTTTATTTTTATAAATTAATAAAAAATTAACTAATACTTATCAATTTTAAAAAGTAATAGGGGTTTCTATATAAAATAAGACGAAAAACATTTAGTTGCTAGTGAATTTAAAAATACATACCAGTGTGTGTTTTAAATTTTTATAAATTAATAAAAAATTATCTAATACTTATCAATTTTAAAAAATAATAGGGTGTTCTATGTAAAATTAGACGAAAAAAATTTTGGAAATTAAAATAGTAAATATTGTCTATACTATTAGATTGTAAAGATTTAAATGCGTAAATCAAGATTACTAGCACAGTTGATTTTTAAAAAATTTTGATAATGATTCTATAATACTTTTACTTGCGATTAAAATGATGCAAAAATTTTTGTCCGCTCGCTCTTAGTTTACGAGTTATAGGCTTCTAAAGTGTATTTAGATAAAAAAATAATTTTTAGAAGCTAGCTATGAATCAAAATATAGTAAAAATGTAATTTTTAAATGTGAAATCTTACATATTTTAAAAATTATGGAAATATATTTTTTGAAATGTTTTTATTAATTTTTTAAAAATATCGAAAAATGAATAAAAAATTTATCTTGCGTATCTTTCAATGTTCTACAAGGTCTTGCTACTTTATATTTAATAATTGCAAAAAGTTATGAACCTACTAATCAACATATTTTAATAATGCATTAAATAATTATATAAAACTTATTAATTTCTATTAAGTTTATCAATTAATTGCATTTTTTTTTATCTAGAAATATTAAAAAATGAATCCGATTAACGATGAAATGCCTACAAAAGATAACAATCAAACAGATGTACAGAAATTATCGGACTTAAATGAGTCGAAAGAATTATCTAATAAGTCTAGTGATGAAATGGATAATATTAAAGCAATAGAAGATGTCGGTGAAGCTGAAAAATCTGAAAACGTAACAGAAATTAGCGAAAATGCAAATATATCCGACGGTAAGGAGGATATGGTCAATGAATTAAAAACTTCTGCTGAAGCTGAAACAAAACAAAACGATTCTCAAGTTAATGACACTGAAAAGGAAATTATTGAAACAAAAGAAAATAAAATAAAAGATGTAGATTTATTAGAAACAAAAGAATTATTAGAAGATGGCGATCCAAAAACAGCAGATGAAATGAACGGTACCACACAAGATACAAATAAAAATACAAGTCCAGTATCGGAGGAAGCAGCCGAAGGTGAGGAAATTGAAGAATTTGAAGATGTTGAAATTCCTGGAGAAGAAGATGTGGATGAAATAATAGTTCCCGACGAAGCCGAAGCTGAAGATTTGACAGACGATAAAGATGAGCACATTATCGACAAATCTCAGAACGATGACGAAGAAATAGAAGATGAGGAGGAAGGTACAATAAAAGACAGTGAAGCTGAAGAAAATGAAATTGATACCTCTCTACACGAGGAAGAAAATACAAAAAGCAGTGAAGCTGTTGAAAAAGATGAGGAAGACAGTGATAAAAAGTCGTTAACTAATGATCCACAAGAAGACACTTGCTCCAAAGACTATGAAGAGGGAGATATCGATGATAATCTACCTATTGAACCAGAATTGGTTGCTATTGAAGAAGGTATTAAAGATATCGATAGTACATTAGAAGAAACAAAATCAAATGACGAGCATCTTGATGAAGATACTAACAGTCAGGCAAATTATGATCCATTGAATTGTACAGACAACCAAGAACAAGACGACGAAGATACCGATAATGGTAAAAATATTGACAATGAAAACTCTCTGGATAATAAATCTTCTGACAACAATGATATTGTAAACGCTAACGATGATGAGGACGATGATGATGAAGTTCAATTTGTTGAAACACGTAATTCTCCAATTTGTATAGAATCAGACGACGATGACGTTAACTCTAAAGATACCGCAGAAACCTCTAATAGTTCGAACAATAACAGAAATGAAAATAACAAGCAAACAATAACTACAGCCACTTCATCAGTGACCGTACCAAAAAATATAATTGTAACACGTACAAGTGCTAGAAAGTCAACAGCAAAGGCTCCACAACAAAGGCAGCAACGAGCCGCAGGCAACAACAGTCCTAATACAGTGCCTCAATTACAAAATAAACCCAAAAACTTTAATTATTTGCAAAAAGCAACTAATTACAAGCGTCCTCATGTAGCTCCATCAGCACAACATATTGTCGATTGTATCGAACTATTGGATAGTTCTGACGAAGAATCTACAACCTCGCGCAATAGACCTCAACAACAACAATCAAGAACTCCACAAAAGCGAACACTTTTGGCAGCCAAAGGAAATTATTACAAAAGTAATAACAAAAGTCCAAGTGCTGGCAGTAATCGTCTACCCAACAATTTCTCTCCGCATGTAAGACAACAGATTAAAAAGCCTGCCCCACCACCTTTACCACCCCCAACACCACAATCAAATTTCTTAAATGCCGTTCAACTTCAACCTGCTTCAGTATCCGGTGCTAATCCACCGGCATTTTCTGCATTACTTTCTAATAAAAATGTTATTATACCTAACGCTTTTTACGGTAATCCGCCAAGTGTAAGAGGTTCTGCTGACACAGAACTAGATCGACGTTATACCAGATGGTTAGAAAATTTTCTTAACCAATTTTGTAATCCACAATTTGTGGCTACACATTCGTGTTTTGTATTCCTGCAGAGAGCTCTAAAGTACAAGGACTTTGTTCGTATTAAAGCTTTACGCACCAACATGAACAGTCATGCCCAAACCGCCATGAATGAAATAAATACTCACTTGATGACCGATTTAAGAACAATATTTCTAAAAAACACAAAGAAAATAACTATTTGTGGTCGTCGTTTCTGTGAATTAACTTGTTCTGCGATGCCGGGTAAAGCTGTTGCTCTTATGGCTCATGGTATCAGCGGTAAAGTTACTTTAAAAACTTGTAATATGGATGTACCTAAGGCAGCAAATGCAACCGTTTCTTCCACATCATCGTCTTCTAATGCCAGTACAAATACTTTAACGCGCAAGCGACAACTTGAAGAAGATGAGGATGAATACACGCCAGATAAATCGAAACTTAAAACAAAAACTAAGACTTCGTCCGAGAATGGCGATGAAGATAGTGGTGAAACCGGTGATGGTCGTAAACGATCTTTACGCACTAAACGTACAAAACGTTTGGACAACAGTTTTAGTTATAACGAAGATGATTTGTTGGCTGAGTATGAAATTGACGATGAAGACGATGCGAAATTGGCACAAATGGAAATACAACGTAAAATCGAACAAAAGCGACTGGAAGCTCAAAAGCAACGTCAACAACAGGTCAAATCATTTGAAAGCGCATTTATACAGGCTTTTGCCAAGAGCATAGATGGACCAACAACATCAACAACTACGAAAAATGGTAAATACATATTTTGTTATCTTATTTATTAATGGCGGACTTTAACTTTAAATTCATTTCAGCTAATCAACAACGCATAAGATTAAAAAATACTACAACAGCTACTGTTACTAGTATCAGGCAGTATACTGCCAACAATGATGCCGAAGATTTACTGCAAGCAACTTGGATTGAAAACGATGATACTCAAATCATATCAGACGATGATGAACCTAAGGAACATCGTATTTACAAACAACAACAACAGCAACAACAACAACAGCAACAACAACATCAATTGCAGCAACAAACAGACCAGCATGAGTATTATCCACCAACAAATAAGTTACCCACCCGATACAATACAAACTCCAGTTCCAAAGTTAGTGCCAGGGCTTCAAAACGTAACCAAGAGGAAATAATTACAGGAGATGATAACTACGATGAAAACAATTATTTTTCAAATAGTCCTTCAAATATTGATCCACTCTACTGGCCGAAAAACGTTGATCCGCAAATGTATGTTAATGGTAAAAATAAAGATAGATGTGTCATTTGCAATCTAAGCTGTCAGCGTTTGGTCCATCACTATGTCAATGAACATCGTGGCTGTGAAGTCTACAATTCACGTTTATCCACATCACAAATAAAACTACTTAAGCAGGGTAATTGTACTGTTTCGAATGTTAGTCTATACAAAAACGGTCAGTTCCAATACGAAGCATTCTGTATTTTTTGCCAGAAACAGTCACGTTTTATGTTGCCCTATTGGTATCAACATTTTACGATGCACACGGGAGAATATGCTTATCGCTGTACAGGTTGCGGTATTCGCAAGCCAACACGATCTCTTCTCACACAACATCAAACACAGGGATGTCCAGAAGTTGGCGGTATAGTACAGGATTATGCACATGATTCGAAATCGTTGCAAATTGAAGCCAGAATATGTACCCTTTGTAATTATGTGCAAATGCATCGTAGTAACATTGTAAAACATTTGCATCTACAGCATAATATAAAACAAATTTTACCAAAACATATACAAACAATAGTGCTCATGAAAACACCAGCAACATTGTCGACATCATCGTCTTCACCATCCCCGTCTTCATCATCATCATCTGCTGTTATTAAACGTGTGAGTTATAAACCAATATCACATAGTCGTTCCTCATCATCATCATTCGCTTCCAACACATACATAATTGATGACGACGATAATGATGTTTCATACGAAGAAATTACACCAGAAGAACCATCAATGCAAACAAATTCCGAAAATAATTATTACAATTATATTCCGCCTTACATGCAAGCGGCAGTAAATTCCGGTAACTTTTCATTTGAAGATGTCGATGCTGGTGATGATTTATCATTTATGATTTGTGGCATGTTAGACGTACAAATGAATCCCGAAACAAATTAATTGATTTAGATCAAAGTATAAGAGAATTGAAATGAAAGTTAAAAACAATCACAACCATACAACAACAACCACTAACAAAAGTGACTTTATCAAATTAATAATTCCTAAGAGTTCATGTAGTTTTATACATTTTCCTCTAGCAATGTAATTTATATCTTCTTATTAATTTTAAACATTAAAATATTGTTATTTAAAAACAACAAACAACAAAAACATCAATTATATAATTATAGAATAAAATATATACATATACAATACTAAATGTATTGTTAAAATTGTGGAAATGCTAGTAATGTGTTAATATAACATAGAATATGGAGTATTTTTTAAGTTTATCATAAAATAAAATAGTTTAACATACTGTTAGAATTATGTATGTATATTTAACAACAACAATAATAATAACAGTGTTTTATTCAATGATTATTTTAAATAAAAGACTATTGTGTTTATTTTGATATATTTAGTGTAAATGGAATAAACCAAAAGGTATGTATATTTATTTGAAAATTATAACTTTTATACACAATTGCAAAATTGAATTTCCGGTTATTTATACAAAATAGATAAGATACAAAAACGTTTGTTGTAAGCAGAAATCATGGTACCAAGATTATGAGAATCGTTCAACATTTTTTTTTCCAAACTATTTTAGTACCAAAAATTCCTGAATCTCTAGATTTTTTAATTAAAAAAATTAAATTACACAGGTCAACAAAATCGCAAAAAAGTTTTATATCTCGAATAATTCTGCAAAATTATTATTCCTTAGGCTTGATATAGTGTAGAACAGGGGTTCTCATCTTGCTTCGCGACCCCCTTTTGACAATGCAATTGAACCGCGACCCACTTCAACTTTGACTAAGGAGTGAGATCGAAAAAATTTTAACACACGTTTTACCTCTTAACTTTTTTCGAAAGCAATATTTAATTTTTTTTAATATATCAGTATATATTTTGAAAAGGTCTACATGATGTTTGGAAGGCCAAGAATATTGAAAAGGGCTCCAAGCACATCTGGTAGAAAAGCCGCCCGGATAACTCAGTGAAGCCAGGGCACGGAAATTAAAATCAAATTTCATACAAAATGATGGATTTCGGGTCAAATGTTTATGTTGCTAATGCTTTAGGAAAAGTTGAAGATAAGTTTAGGACCCAAAAGCAGACACAATTTCCTAAGAAATTCCTGGTATGGCAAGCTTTATGCAGTTGCGGTAAAAGAAGCAAGTTATATGTTAGAGTGGGCTCCATAAATATCGAAATATACATCGAAGAATGTTTGGCTTCTTCCTTTCATAAGAGAACACAATGCGTCCACATATTTTTGGACCGATTTGGCATCATGTCACTGCGGTAAGAAAGCTCTGGAGTGGTACCAATAAAATAACATAGTTTTTAGTTTTCCTCCAAATTTTCCCGAGCTAAGACCAGTGGAAAGATATTCGGCTCTTGTGAAAAGTGAATAGTTTCTAAATGATTGAATTTTATATATGTATGTATATCTTTCGATCTCACTTCTTAGTTTAAAAACCAGATAAAAGGTTTTTTAATTATAACATGTTTATAGCCCGCATACTTCTCTGCGAAATAAAAGTTTTGTGTCCTTGAAAAGTCGCACACCATTCGAGCATATTTTAATAATCTATTTCTACAGGATGTTATTCTATGGTTAAAATAAAAGAGTTTTTATATAAAGATATCTTCCCTTTTTGAAATAGTCACATACAATAGAATTTTTATTTAGAATTCTACATAATATTTACATTAAAAAATTGTGTATTAAAGAATGTTTTTCGGGACCCATTCGCGACCCACTACGAATGTCCTTACGGAGCACTTGTGGGTCAAATGAAAATTTTCCATCACGTCACATTTTTAACCCATTGAGGACCAAAGAAAATTTGCTTCCTTGAGAAGTTTTAAGGTTATAAATTTTTCCTTTTAATAGGTATAGGAAATTAGTCACACATTTTTTATAGGTATTGGGTAGGGTGATCGATTATTCGACTTTTTGGAGAAACCGGTTTTCGAATAGTTGGTATTTTGAAAAAACCGGTTGCACTTTTTTAAATTCAGAAAAAACCGGTTAACCGGTTTTTGTTATACATAATTACACATAATTATTTTCGAAAATAATCCAATAAGAACGAGAAAGAAATAGTCGGTTAATTCCGACAATACTCTACTCAATTATGTGCACCAAATTCGGGGAAGTGTCTTCTTTTCTAAACCTGTGGAATTGTGAGCCAATACTATGTTCAATTATGGACCGATCTTCATGAAATTCTTAACACAGATTTTAACTTATATGGAACTTACATGTGTAAAAAAAATCTTACTACATTTAAGGGATTTATGATCATTAAACCCCTTTTCCGGGAGGATATTTGCATGGCGCTAGTATAAATAATGGAACGATCATAACCAATTTCAACACGCTTCGTTCTTAGACTATTAGAAACCTGTGTGCCAAATTTCAAATTAAATACATGTTCAAAATTGTGACCTGTATTTTAATTAATTATTTTTTTATGAACAGACAGACGGACGGACGAACATCATCAAATCGACTTAAAGACGATTGGTACAAATTAAGGTGGGGTCTTAAACCAATATTTTTGGGTGTTACAAAGCATATGAACGAACGAATAATATAATATAACAATTTTAGGAAAATAATCATCAAAACAAACAAAACAGAAACCATGGGTTAATATGATAAGAGTCAGAATCAATTTTACTGAAACTATTCTGTAGGAGAAACTTTTTTAAAACAAAATCTTTGACAAATGAAGATAATATTGAATAAAAAAAAGACTAAAACATTCAAATTAAGTGTAAAAATATTACAGGTGTTACAATTGAAGTAATTATTACTAATTTATTTATTTAATATTACAATAATTAATTTCGTTTTAACCTTAAACTATATTTTTAAAACATTACAAATAATACTCTAAAAAATATTCATAAATTTCGATTCAAATATCAGTACTTAGTACATGTTTTTTGAAATAAAAAGCTATTTTTAAAACCGGTTTTTTGTGTTTAAAAAAACCGGTCTATTCGACATTCGAAAAATGAACATTTTGAAAAAACCGACAGGACATTGACAGAAAAAACCGGTTTAAAAACCGGTTGGAAAACCGTATCGATCACCCTAGTATTGGGCTACAAAAATATAGTACTAGTCAAGTCTGTAACTTCTCACACATAGCCCCTAGAAGTTGTAAAAATCAAGAATTTCTCAATTAATCCTCATAAAACCTTGGAAAAATGATAGATAAAGAGTGGGTGTATACGGGAAATTTGTATTTAATATAACTATTGCAAAGCCGCAGATTTCAAAAATGGTATAATTTTTAAAATCGCATTGACAGAAAATGCGTAGACACCAAATGTTTGAAAGAAATAAAAATCAAAGTTTAAACAACAAAGCTAACAAAACATTAGAAAAATTAATATATCGTGAATAAGTTTGATTAATTCTTACTCCTAAGACTAAATGTAGTGAAAAAAGTAACATGAAACATTTTCCATTACACACTTTTAACCCATTGATGACCAAATGAAATACAGTGGTGGCCACGAATTTAAGACACGACATTTCACTTATATATTTCTGATAATTTTTACATCTTATCGAACAAATTTTAGATCCATGTTATTTTTTAAAGATCCTAGTAATGTTATGAAAAAAAATCAACAATAGTTTGTTACCTATATTTAGTTTCCAATTTTTATTTACATATTATACAGATTAATACAAGTTTAAGCCTGGTCATGAATTTAGGACATAGGCAAAATAAAAGTTAATTCACAAAAGTAAAGCTCAGCTTCATAAAACAATATTAGTATTTGGTGGGAAATCCTTTATTTTGAATCACAGCAGCGCATCTCCTGGGTAAACTTTCAACTAAGGCCATACAGCGCTCCTTTGGAATGGCATACCAAGCCTTTTGAATTTCTTCCCATAAATCAGTCAAATTTTTTGGCTTTACTGCTCGTACATGCTCCTCAACATCATTCCACAAGTTCTCAATTGGATTGAGATCCGGGGATTGAGCTGGCCATTTCAGAACTGTGATATTATTTTCCTCTAAGCAACTCTTCACTAGGCGTGAAGTGTGCTTAGGGTCATTATCATGCATAAATTTCCACATTAGAGGCATGTTGTCTTCAGCGAATGGTATCATGATGCTTGTCAGTACGTTTTTGTAAATATGCTGGTCCATTTTATTGATAATCTTCTGAATGGGACCTACACCATGCCAGGAAAATGCTGCCCACACCATGACATTTCCACCACCATGCTTAACCGTTTTAAGGGTGTACTTTGGGTGATGCTCCAGGTTTGGAGGACGCCATACGTACTGTTTTCCATCAGAACCAAAGCGACAAAACTTCGACTCGTCGCTCCAAAGTATATTTTTCCAAAATGTCATCGGCTTATTGAGATTTTCTCTTGAAAACGCTAGTCGGGATTTAATATTTTTTTTGACACAAGTGGTTTACGTTGTGCAATACACCCACGTAAGTTCTTCTCATTCAGACGTCTTCTTATTGTCCTGGACGATATATTAATACCAAAATCCGATGAAATCTCATTTTTAATTTTACTTGAGCTCTTGAAAGGATCTTTAGCAGCTGATTTATAAATTAAGCTATCCTCCCTGGGTGTAGTTTTTCGGGCTCTAGGGTGCTGTTTGACATTTTTGGTAGTGCCATGTTGCTTGATGTGTTCCAGTGCATTGTAAATCTTGGATCTGGAACATTTTAGTAGCTTGGAAATTTCCATTACTGTTTTTCCATCAGTATTCATTTGTTGGATCAATTTTCGCTCGGCATCCGAACTCCAAGTACCTCTGGCCATTTCTAACTAAATATTTTGATGTATTCTAACATTAAATGGAATAAAACATTCATTACTTACCTTTTAGCTTCAAAAAACACCAAAAAATCACTTAAAAACCAAATATTTCTTATATGTTTTAAATTCGTGACCAGCTTCAAAAGCACGTTTTTACGAAAATATAATAAAAACAGCAACAAAATGTATACACAAACAAAACCAAATAACGGTAATTGATCTTAACATTACAGGGTACACTGAAAAATTAACAAAATCTAATTTTATATTGCAGGGTTGTAATAATTATCACAACTTAGTTCGTTACATGTCGTGTCTTAAATTCGTGGCCACCACTGTATGTACATCTAAGAAATTTTTAATTTATATAATTTTCTGGGTAATAGAGCAAATTATGAAGCCGTTTTTTATCGAGAAGGAATAATGCAACAAAAGTGTAGAATATACCATGTCTTTAACATCTCCTCCATAACACATAAAAGTCTTTAAAATTGCTAAAAGCACTGAAAAAATAGGCAAAATGAGCGAAGAACATTGGGAACTTTTACACCAAAACGCTGCACTATGGTTTCACCGACCACTTTTCTTGGCCAAAACTAATTTTAGTAACATTTTCTATTTGTGTTTTAATTATTTTAGTTTTTTAGCAAACACTTCAAAATGCCAAAAAATTAAGTCTTTTCCTACTTTTACTATTTTGTCTTCATAATACAACAGGTCAAAGTTCAGTTTCTTAAGCAAATTTAAAATATGTATAAAAGAGGTGCCTTTTTTCAACGGTTTTCAATACTTTATAATTATTGAGTACAGCAATTGTTTAAATAAGTATATTGTGGAAAATAGATCTTAGGATAAGTACTTTTATAATTGAATATGAAATCAGTTAAAACTTCTTGTCATCTTGGAAAAATACAGTTTGTTTTACAAAACCCAAAATGAAATTGGATTCGTAAGAAATTTTGCATTTCATTAGACCTGCAAGTTTTTGGTGAAAATTGGTAAAGAAAAACTCAACGGAAATAAATAAACATATATTTGGGTTATATTTTCCATATTGTCTCATTTTGGTATTTTTTGCGATTTTCGAGAAAATCCATCTTTTCCGTGTAAGTTAGCATTGGAAATTCTTATCATTTACAAGGTCTAACCAATGAATAAAAATGCCAAGATTAAAAAATAAAATAGCAGATATTATTAAAATATAGTTGTATATAATAATTAATTTTTTTCCATTTTGGTAATTTTGGCCAAGAAAAGTGGTCATTGAAACCATAGTGCGCTGTTACTGAGAGATTATATCCTATTTTAGTGACAGACTATTGCTTCTTCTTAATATGAGTAAAAATTAAAAATAGTACATTCTTAAATCCTAATTTAAGAAAAATATATTCATATATTTTTCAATTAAGTTAAAACTAAAAAAATTATATAATTTAAAATTGTGACGTCATGGAAAGGTTTTATTTAACTTTTTGCACTATATTTAGTCTATGGAGTTAAAATAAGGCCAATTTTATTCACAATATATTTTTTGTTAACTCTGTAGAGACTTGACTGTTACTTCATTTTTGTAGCCCCATATCTTAGCTATAAATCGTGAGTAACTAATATGCTCTACCTATTACTTGGACCTGTTTTATTATTTTATATAAGAAATTTAAATTGAATGATTACTTAGACGAAATATGGCCAATTAAACGATTTGTCATAAATTTATTTTAATAACTTTTTTAATTTGATAAATTATACAGGTCAACACTAAAAAAGTATCATGAAAATCATATTGCAGATATTGTAGGTATACTCATCCCACTCAACAGGAACATTTCGGGTTTTCTCCATCACGTAACATTTTTAACCCATTGAGGACCAAAGAAAATACGCTTCCCTGAGGAGTTTTTAGGTTATAAAATAGGTAATAGGTAGAGAAAATTAGGCACTCTTGTTTTATAGCAAAGACATGGGACTACAAAAATGTAGTACTAGTCAAGTCTCTAACTTGTTACACATAGCGCTTAGAAGTTTTTTAACCCTGGAAGGGCTTTGTTAGTCGTTTAGACGAACAACAATGCTATTTTGAGTGATATTACTTTATTAATGCATATTTTTTGTGAATTTTGGTATAACACCTGCCGTAAATAAGATCTTGAAGTGTACAGACGTATGTTGCTGTGAGCGGTCTGGAAGTTAGTATTTAAAAAAAAAAAAAACAAAGAACATTTTTTTTATAAAATGTCCTTAAAAACTGCATAAGGATCTAATTTAGCGACAAATGCCTTATCGACTGTGTTCTACCCCCTAATAACAAACAAGCATCGTAAAAATGTCGAAAATTTCCTATCTCTCGGTAAATTTATAACAATAGTGTAAATTGTAGAAAAAGAAAAATAAGATTTGCAGCTTCTGCGGCTAAAAAAAAAAAAAAACATTGAACTACTAAGGGATACTGTAAAAAAAATGCAAAAAAAGAAAAGTACCACAAATTTGAAATATGCACAGAGTATGCAACAATATTTATTTTTAAACTCTTTTTTGGTTAGAAAAAATATGGGATGCAATTAAAAAAACGTATGTTGCCTATTCCAATTTTTTTACACAACTAATACATATGTAACACCATCTCTGGAAAATTACAAATATTGAGTGAGGTCTTTTCAGTTTCTGTTCAATATTTTGAGAACAACGAAAAGTATTTAGGAATTTTTGCTGTTATTTTATTTAAATTAATTCATCGACCAAAAATCAATTGTTTTATTTTTCATTTTAATGATACGTCTTGATATCATATTTTTAATAAAAGCTTGTGTTAGTCGTTTCGACTAACGAAGCCCTCAGAAGGGTAAAAATATCGAAGCCCTTCCAGGGTTAAGTTGTAAAAATCAAGAATTTCTCAATTAACCCTAATCAAATTTGTATTTCGTATAACAGACAAAAGACCATAGATCTAAAAAAAAAAAAAAAACAATAAAATTCGCACTGAGAAAAAATGCGTAGCCATCAAAAGTATGAAAAAGTAAAAATCCAAATTTAAATAACATTTAACAAAAAATTATAAGAAAAATATATCGCGAATAATTCGAACTAATTTTAACTCCTTATACAGTTAGGGACAAAACTATTTGTACACCCCATGCATTTCGTATATCTTCAATAATTTATAAAGAATAAAAAATTATTATATGTAGTTTTAATTCAGGTCCATTTTTATTGAATTATTTGATAAAAAATAAATTAATATATAACACATTGTTAAAAAAAACTACAATTTAAGTAAAAGTCTTTGGGACAAAAGTATTTGTACATCAGTACTTTGTACAATTATTTGTACGTTGGACTCTTGTATGATGATTTTTTTTAAATACCGTTATATTTTCTTCGTTAATCGAGTTTTATTTTACAAAATAAAAAGTTGGTTTTAACGTTTTGAATAATAAGCACATCAAAAATGGGAAAGCGAAAAGAGTTGAGTTTGGATATTAAAAATTTAATTATTGATGAACATAAAAAAGGAAAATCTCTCCGGAATATAAGTAATTTAGTAAATTTGCAACATTCCACAGTACAATACATTGTAAACAAGTATAAAAACAGCGGATCTGTTGAAAATGTGCCAAGAACTGGACGGCCAAAAAAGGTTTCCAGACGGGAAGCGAACTTGGTGATAAAAGAAGTGGCAAGAAATCCAAGAGTAACTCGGGCAAAATTAGCGGAACAAATCGCGAATACTACCGGAACAATTGTTCATCCAAAAACAGTAGGGAGGATCTTACATTCTGCGGGATATGCTAGTAGAATTCCCCGCAAGAAACCGCTGATTAGTAAAAAAACCAGCATTTGCGTTTAGAGTTTGCCAAACGATACATTGATAAGGACGAAGAATTTTGCAATAGGGTTTTGTTTACTGATGAAACCAAAGTCAATCTTTTCGGAAATGATAGCAGGGGAAAAGTGTGGCGCAAAAAAAATACAGCGTTAGATGTTAACAATTTGACCCCAACAGTGAAACATGGTGGGGGAAGTGTTATGGTATGGGGGGCAATAGCAGCCAGTGGGGTAGGGCGAATGGTATTTATAGATGGTGTAATGGACCAGCATCAATATAAACGTATATTGGAAGACAATTTGAAGAATTCCGTAGATGGTTTGGGTCTTGGCCAAAGTTGGATATTCCAACAGGACAATGACCCAAAACATACAGCGCGTTCAGTGAAGGAGTGGTTGCTTTACCATGCACCAAGACAACTTAATTCTCCTCCCCAATCACCTGACTTAAACCCCATCGAGCACTGTTGGGATATTTTGAAACGTAAAGTCGCTACAAAGCACGTCCGAAGCAGGGATGAACTTTAAATTGCTTTGGAGGAAGTCTGGAAGGAAATATCTCCAGATGAAACGAGAAATTTGGTCCGATCGATGCCCAGAAGATTACAGGCCGTGATAGATGCAAAAGGAGGACCCACAAAATATTAAATTTTTCCAATATAAGTATTATAAGTAGGTGTAGATTATATGTACAAATACTTTTGTCCCAATGAATTTTCATTATTTTGTATTTTTTTTTAAATAATGTGTTGTATATTAATTTTGTTTTTATAACTTAATTAAATAAAAATGTATTAAAAATAATACTGTATACGACAATTTTAAATTCTTTATAAACTATTGAAGGTATACGAAATATATGAGGTGTACAAATAGTTTTGTCCCTAACTGTATTTTAAAAACTACAAAAAATGCCCTTAGTCATACAAGCAGGGTTTGAATTTGCTTAACTAATTTCATTGACTTGCTTATTTGCTTAACAAGTCTAAACGAAAATAAACAAGCAAAAGCATGTTAATAAGAGAAAATAAAAACCATTGTTCAAAGAGTAACCTTAGTCGGTTGTCAAAAACCTAACTCATGCAACAACAAAATACATGTAATCAAATACATTTTGTTGTTGCCAAAAGAAAATAAAAACACATTTTTGTTTACAAAACAACAATTTTGTTTAAATGTCAATCGAGAATTTCGTCTCTATATGCAACTCTATGCCATTTTTTTTGTATTCCTATGCAAAATTGTTATCGAGTTTTTTTTACTCTTCCTCTCCTTCGTTCTCTCATTTTCATTTCATAGCATTTTGACATTATGTGCAGTAGTTTTACACTAACAAAATACAAGCAATTGTTTTTGTAGATGTGTGAATTACGCTATGCAGCCAGCTAAGTAAATGATTTTCAAAATACGACTATTGCTTAATGCTTAAAGCTTTTCATTTACTCTTTTTAGCAGTTGCTTTAAGTTTTTAAGCTTAGCGTAATTAGAAAGTGCTCGCACATCTATAAAAACAACAATTGTCTGTATTTTGTTAGTGTAAAACTACTGCACATAATAGGAGTTTGCGTACTTTCCAGCCAGATTTGAGCAATTTTTGAGAGAGTAAAAATCAATTTACTCTCAAATTGAAAAATATTAAAAAAGTACGCGAACAACATTTTGCAAACATTTGCAGGTTTTTGTTTATAAACAACAAAAAGTAATGTCCCCTCATTAAATTAAAAAAACGCTAATCTATTTTGTTATTTTTTGTTAACAAAATAAAAGTAAAATGCTATTAATATTAAATATTATTTTTTAATAACATTAAATTAAAAGTTGATTCATTAAAATATAATTTTTAACCAAAACAATAGAAAAATCTGAAAATCCTTAACAAAAAACGCTAACATGGCATCTCTTTAAATGATTTTTAACATAAAATAAAAACTTATAAGTGAATTTTTATCTAATTTTTTAACATAAATCTAAACAAATATGAATTGTAAGTATTTGTGTAATATTTTATTACATTTATTTTTTTTAAGAATTTGAGTTTATATTTTGATTTTCTTTGTTTACATTTGTAAACAAATGATCATATGATTTTTTAAACATATGTTTTGTTGATGGAAGTTGATGGAAGAAAAACAGCCAGTAACTTTCATCAAATTCTCTATCAATGAACTGTCAAATTTCGTCTCTCTCTTACTCTCACTTGCAAGGTTTTTAAACCAAACGAACGCGATTTAGTAACTTCCAGCAACATTTTGTGATAATTATCAAAAATTATCAGGTACGCGAACACAGCTAATGTCAAAATGGTTTGAACGGAAAAGGAGAGAATGAATAAAAAATAAAAAAACTCAAAAAAAAATTGTACATATGAATACAAAAACAATTTGACAGTTCCGCGATGTTTGTCAATGAAAAAAATTGTAAAACAGCTGTTCTAAAGAGTATACTTTATAATTATACTATGAGTTAAAGCAAGGTAGATTAAGAAGGTAACGACAACTCTACAACAACTACAACATCAAAAAAAAACCCCATGTATTTTGTTTTTGCATTAACATTTCTTATGTCAACTTTAATTTTGTCATTTCTCATGTTTATTTACAAAAAACAAAAACAATTCATGTAGTAAAAAGAGAGGAGGAAGACGCAATAAGACAAAAGTAAGCAAAAAAAATGTAAACAAAAACAAAAATTTGACACCTCAAATTACAAAACACAGGCAGCCATATTGATTTCAAAAAGAAAAAAATTCTCAGCTGTTTTAATGTCGTTACCTTCTTAATCTACCTTGAGTTAAAGTAAAATTCAAAAACTTGCATTTGCTTAAAAGCGTTAGGAAGCACAAAGTAGAACAGAGTCGTCATATCGAGGCTTCAAATTTGCCAAAATCAGTTTTTTAGAATATGGCGGGAGAAAGAGATAGAAATGTTGCATGAATATAAAATTTACGAATGTAAAAGTGATACGCTATGTTGGTTGGAATTTTGAAACGAAGCAGAAAACCAAAACAAAACAAACAAAAATCACATTCTACATAAAAAATTATTTAACAAGAAAATCTTTAATATTTACATTTATGTGCAATAAAACAATATTTCCACAAATGAAATTTGTTTTCAACACGTAATAGCTCAAATCAAATTAGTTTTTAGCACATAAATAATAACTTTTAATTTAATAAATAGATAATTTTATATTAATTCTGTGGCCAAAAGGTAGAATTAAAATAAAAGAAACTCGACAAAATCGAGAATGAATAATCAAAACAAAAACAAGTTAGAGAATTTTGTGTGAGTGATAGGCAATAGTACACACTTTCTGTCTCTGTTTTCTTACACTACTGTATGTATACTGTGTTAGGAAGCAAACATTAACTATATTATTTTTACTTACGTTTTCTTTTTTTAACAAACAGTAAACACATGTATCAATGAATGTATTTCTTTTGAATATTGGTGGTGGATTTTGTTTTCCCGTGTTACTTATTCCCCTTATCTTAAAGCTTATATAGGAAAAACTTTATTTTCAATATTTTTTTACAATGGTAAAGTATCTATTAAAAACGCATAATTTATTCGGTGCGGATCAAAATATAGCTACTAGAAAAACAACAAAATACGTATTACGTGAGCTACACTAACAAAAACGGTCATTTTCATTGATTACTAAATAAACACGCAAACATTTTATACATGCAAACTAGTCTCCTGCGCAAGATGATTTGAAAAGCAAACACACTTGAATTTCAAGTGTGTGTTTCATAGCCAACATGTGCAAAAACAACAATAAATACTGTTCGTACTGTTCGCTGCCCGAAGCAAAGCAAGTGTGTACTGTGTATGAGCGACTGCAAATCCGTGCGTTCAAATCATTTATCGTAAACAAGTGGTGCAAGTGGTGTGGCAAAAAAAAGCAAATCATACAAGACGTTGAGAAATGATTTAAAGATTTCAAGTGGGCTTAATGATTTGTTTGTTTTTTGTAATACGTAGTTGCTGTGTGTGGCAAAAAATCTTCATAATGTGTAAAAAGTGGTTGTTTATAAATATTCTTGCATACACACACATATATACAGTATATCTATATTTTTTTTTTTTAAATAAAGTTAGTCTTATTATTAATTGTATGTTTATAAAAAAATTTAAAATTGTACTTATTTATATTATGATAGATTTTATTGCATTTAATTTATATTTACTAAGTAAATATTTAATTTATATTTACTATTTTAAAACTCAACTCAACCATCTTTTCACAGATTATGTTTCTTCACATGAATACAGACAACATTATTATCTGTGATATAGTTTAAGTATTTATATACATATGTATAAGAAAGTAGTATATAAGTAATTAAGTATATATTTGTTTTAAGTAATAATATAAAAAAAACCTTGTAAATATTTAATAAAATCTGTTTACTAATAAAACTTAATGCATGTTTCTTTAAATTGTTATAACTAGTAACATTAATAATTTATTTGATCGTAAATAACAATAAGTTTATAAACAATACTTTTAAACGACTGTTTTACTTACGAAATTACTTTATACAGTCATGAACGCACACACACACATATAATTTTAATAAAAAAGAAAACACAATTTTTTTCCTTATTGAAGCAAACAAGTGGTCAAAAGGCTTGTATTTTTTTATACAAGCCTTTGAGAGGCTTGTTTGGTCGCTATCATAGCACACTCATGATTTGTTCATAAAGTTGAAGCACACACGCAGTATTTGTATGGTTTTAAGTGCCTGCAGAACAGTATTTATTACTCCGCACACACACTGATAACAACACTTGAAAAATATCAAGTGGCTTGTACAGCCTTATAAGACACAGTTTGCAGGGCTCTAATGCAAACTATTTGTACAAACTCATGTATTGCTTTGGAATTCCTTTGATTCGCTGAGCAATAACACATACACACTTAAGCGTGAATTAGTTGGTTGTTTATGTAAAGTTTCCTCCCCCGCACAGTGTTACATTTATCCAAATTAGAACGACAAAAATACGAAAATGAAAGCTTATTAATTGAAATTATTTTTCTCGCATTTATTAGTAAACACATCATATATTATGGAAAAAATACTTAAAGTATTTGTAAGTGTCTATAGCGCGAATTATGGACTTTCAAAGTTGCAACTTTTAAAAATATTTTAATTTCATTTAAAATCTTTGTAAAGAAATTGAACTTCATATATCTCAGTAAATACTGCAGATATTGTTATAATTTTTTTGGTATGTGATAATAAATGTATCCAAATTATTCTATTTTCTAGGTTAAAAAATAAATACTGAAAATATTGTTTTTTATTTAAAAGTAATCATAATATTAAAAAATATATTTTTTTGGAAATTCTATTTTTAATGGACTGGAACAAAAAAGTTTCAACGAGTTCCAATTTAAAAATACGATTGTTATATAAAATGATATCTATAAAATTATACTTGAGAATATTGTCTGCGACTTTTTGCGATCTTTTAAAATTTTAAGAAAAATTTGAGGTACCTCATTTTAGCAATTTTTTAAGAATTATTTAAACATCTTATAATAATGACTAAAAATTTGTTATGCAAGTGTTATACCATGATTGATGTGATTAGATCTTTCCACGCATACTTTTAAAATATCCCTTATTTTAATAAAATTTACAAAAATATGCAGGAAATTCATACAAATAAATTTATTTTTTTCAGTATGGGAGTGGCAGTGATTCTACCCGCCCATTTTTAGTGGAAATGTTTACAGCCTTATCTACTAACAGAATATATATTTTCAGACCAATATCTCCAAAATTGGATTTTTGTCGTTCTAAAACTGCCAAATGTGACACTGTGCCCCGTAGGAAACAACTGGTCGTTTATATTGCGTGTATTGTAAAGGTAACAATTATAGACACTTGACGTTGATGTGATGTCTGATTCTGTTGAAAACAGAATTTTCTTACTAATTTTAATATTGTGCTAGTAATCGCGATCGTTACTTTGAATAAATTAACAATTTATTTGTTGGGGGAAGCTATTTCCTATGCGCATTTCGCTGGTTGCTTAAGCCAGCTCATCAGGAAACATTTCCCAATTTCTTTAGAAAAACTAAAGATATATTAGAGTGTAAACTTTATAAACTCAATGAGAATTAAAAGTTCTACACTAAAAATATCAAAGCTTAAACAAAGCCCAACAAACAAGCCATGATTTTATTATTTTCTTACTTTCCTTTCTACATTCTTACTAAACATCTGCATCAAATCATTTGCTTTTCAATTCACAGTAATGTTTTTTAATGTATGCTCGTACATTACTGCGAAAATAAAAAACAAAACAATACAAAACAAACTCTGTAAAAAAAATTATTTGAATTGAGTTGAATTGAAACGATGAAGCAAAAACAAAACATGTTCTGTTCTCTTTGAGAAATTACTGCTTATGAGAGATTTTTAGAAAAACAATAATGTTAAATAAAAAACATCAAAACAAAAAAAAAACATCAAAAAATTACTGTCATTCCCTTACATCTAATATGAAAAATGCAGGGAACATAACAATTATGTATTTTTAAATAAACAACAGATAATAATTACGTTTGATTGCAATGTTTTTGCTTAGAAAATGTAATAATTTGTTATTTTAATTATATTTAATTATATCTAAAATGAAATAAAATTTATTTTATTTGTGATATTTTTATTTACTTTTAATTACATACCTATAATATTTAAATTTTTTTAATTTAATATTTCCTTCACATCAAATTTTGTAAAAAAAACAAACAAATAACAGTATTGCATTTTTAGGTTTAATTCAATTCAATTCAGTTGAAAATGATTTGATGTAAAAGTGTTTTTATGACTCTCTGCACAATTGATTTTGTTTATTTTTGTTTTGATTTTTTTGTCTTTTTCTTACGTACGCACATTTGAGAGATTTGATTTTAAGTTTAAAAAACAATAACAGTCAACAATTGAAAAGAAAGAGAGTAATTAAAAATGAGTTACAAATGAATTGATGCAGATGTTTAATTATTACGTTGTTCCCACTCGAAAAAATTTGCATATGAATACAAAAACAATTCCGCAAGGTATGTTAATGAAAAACTTGTAATGAGTATAATTTCAATTATACTTTGGCTTCAATTGTTGGTTTTGATTAAGAGATCTTCACCCAAAAAAAGCTAAAGCAAAAGCAAAAAAAGAGTAAATGAAAAACTTAAAGCCAAGGCTTATTTACTATTAGGTTAGAGCAATTCTACAACAAATACAACAATAAAAAAAAAGTTCTCTCATTTGTTTTCGTAAAATGTCAAATTTTGTACATTGAAACAATAACAAAAATGGTATAAAAAATGTAAACAAAACACACATAGAAACAAACACCATATAAAAAAAAGATTTGACAGTCATCACATATAAAGAAAAAAAAGTCAGCTGTGTTTTTAACTCTACCTAATAGTTAATATACCTTGCTTAAAGCTTTAAGCAATAGTCGTATTTTTAAAATCATTTACTTAGCTTGACTGCTTAAGCAGAAAATAAAAAATAGTCGACTGAAGCAAATCGTTTTTATTTCCTCTTATTTACATTTGCTTTTTTTTTTTTTTTTGTTCAGCAACAAATTGTATGTTAAGTAACTAAAAACGAAGTTTTCTATTTAACTTAAAAAGATGACAGCAAAGCAGAAATTTTTGTGCTTTTGCTAATTTTAAGCAGGCAATTCTAACGCTGTATACAAGTTATTGACCTAATTATTTTTTTTTTTGGTTTTATTTTCTATAGTGTTGTCTATAAACTCTTTTTGAAATTTTTGTAACAAACTTTTTTTAAATTTTGAAAATGGAGTTTTGAACAGTCTTAAACAATTTAAACATTTTTTAACCGAGCTTTTTCAGTAATTATGGTTTAAATTTAAATAAACATTTATCAACAAATTAAAAATTTCGTTGTACACTCCTTAACAGGTGCGGATCCACGGGGGGAAGGAAACCCCCCCCCCCCAAAATGATTTTTTCAACTAAGAAAAATTAAGAACAAAGAAAAATTTACAACGTTTGGAAAGAACTAATTTATCCAAAATAAAAGAAGGCAGAAGGAATTTATCTTCAATATAGTCAAAGAAGGGCTAAAATATATGTAGAAAAACATATTCACCTTATTTTTCCTTCGAAAATTTTAAAGTAAATTAATGGGTTTTAAAAATTGGAACTTTTTTAATAAAATATGTGGAAATGCAAGCTTTAAAGTGACTTTTAAGAAAGTTTTAAATAACTACTTAATATATTTATGAATTTTACAAAAAGTTTTTTTTTTTATTTTCCCAAAAAAGAATGGTTTGTAATTTCATTTGTTTTTCCTGAGTTTCCAAAAGCATTTTATAAAATTTAAGCTTAAATTTTACAAACGATTAAAAATGTAAGTTCCAATAAGAAAATAATTTTATCAGTTATATTGAAATTACAATAACAAATGTTTTAATAAGTATTACTTAAGGTAGTTTTACACTATAATACTTGGTATTAATACCAGAGTTTCATTTTCTATAAGACATATCAAAAAATGTATTATGGAACGTATTATTAAATGTCATATTTTTTTTTTCTTTATTAAAATATTTTTTAAAAAATTAAAAACGAAAAATTGAACTAAACGGAATACAAATCAAACTACATATAAAAAGGTTTGCGGAAATTTGCTTTAAGAGACGCAATAACGTTTCTAAAATTTCAAGATTTCAACATACAAATTATTGAAGGTATTTATACCATAATACATTTGAAAACATTTTTTGAATTAATACAAAGCATTATAGTGTAAAACCCCCTTTAAAAATTTCAGCTTCATGAAAAATATTTTTTACCGAATTTATCCAAAACTGCACGAAAAAAATTTTTAACATGAAATGTGAATAAGATTATTTAAGTAACAACACAGAAAATACGAGTATTGTATAAATATTAAAAATTGTTTAATAAATAACACGACTTTTTTCCAGCTTTTTTCATACAAATTAGCTTTGTTCCAGAACTTGTCAAATTTACAATTTTTAGTCAGAAATTGTTAGAAAAAAAAAAAAAATATATATATATATATATATATATATATATATATATATATATATATATATATATATGGAAATTTTGAGTACGGGAACACTTTCCTGTAAATTATGACTATTGTATTATTTTTCTTTGAAAATATTAAATTGTACATAATGATGGAAATTTTGGAAGCTAAATAAAACGCAAATTTTTCAAGGAAAAAATTTTAAAAATGTTGAAGATATGCAAATTTTGCACTAAAAAAATGTTTTTACTAAAAATCATTAAAAATTTAAGATTTTCTCAAGAAAATTTCAATCATCTTTTTTTTCGTGTAGTTTTCCTAAAATATTTTATTACACCATCAGAAAGCTTTAAAGACCCATTTCCAATTTTAATTCATTTATATTATTTCCTGTTATCAAAAGTAAGTAACATGTAATTGTATATGGATTTTATACAAAAAGTCATTTGTTTTTTTGCTTTCCTGAAAAGTTATAGACAAAACATATGACTTTTTGTCTGTACACCTGCAAAACATAAATGAAAATTTAAAATTTAAACTTTTTTTACTTCATTTGAAAAAAAATTGAAACATATCATATACAGGAATTTATTTTTAAACACACTCTGCTGCAGTGATAAATCTTTCGGGAAATGACATAAATAGCATCATAGATATGTTTTACAAATGTCCAAAACCTCTCAAAAAGTCAAGTTATGTTTCAAAAACTTTTTGGTAGGTTCCTGTATTTTTTCTTTTAAGCATTTCTGAAAGAAGAAGAATCAAGCTTGTTGTTTATATTTTCATCCTAATTTTCAAGATCCTAAATTGCATTGGCATTTTCTACAAAAGTCTAAATATAAAATTATGCAATACTTTACCACAACAACATAACAAAACAAAAATTGCAGAACTTATTCGATTTTATGTGGAATGCCCCAGAAAGTATGTTCCAAATAAAGACCAAAAAAAAAAAAAGATTGGCTTTAAAATATATCGTCACCGAAAATACAAAACAACGTAACATCACTTTTCATAACTTTACAGGAGGCACAAAAAACTTTCTAAAATCAAAACAAATTGATGTACAAACAATATTTTTGGGTTATTACATCCTTAAATATCGACTAATATATTGGTGATGAATATTTTTATTTTTAATAAATATTTTTTAAGTTATGTGGTTTACGTTTTTCAAGATTTCAATTTTCTGAATCCAAAAGAACGTAACATCAATACAAATTTTAGAAAAATTATAATTAAAAATATTTTTTATAACTTTTACTCCAAAATTTTAATAGCTATTATATTTTTAATAATTTGCAATCTAAATTCGTAAAAAACATTTTCGAAAATTAGTTTGTAAAGTTCTCAAGAAGATAATTTTTCGAGGGAAAATAAAAAGTGTAATTTTGTAGCAGAAATCAAATGAAAACAAAGTATTTATTTTGTTTATATATAAAAAATATTATCAAATTTTAAAATTTCACTTAAATTACAAGATCATTTAAAAAAATTTTAAAGTGATATTTTAACAAAATTTTCAGTTAATTCTCGGCACGGGTTTCTTTTATAAGATTAGCTTAAAATTTTACAGTTTTAAATATTAAAGAGTAGAATGAGATCTATTTAAGTAAAAAAGTAATTATAAAAATTTCTTAAATAACGAAGTAATTGTTTAGAGCACACAGTGGGGTCAAACGCAAATTTTTTGGTAATAAATCTGTATCTCCTAAACTACTGTTTGGATTAAATTGAAATGTATGAAAGAGTTTCAGAGAAGGACCTAAGCTTTGAGAAAAATCATCCTGTAGTCACCCTGTGATAACACAAGAAAATCTACAGGGTGTCAAAATTGACTACCTCGAGTATGTAAAAGTTTTAAAAAATCGTAACTTATACAAATGAAGTCCGATTTTAAAGATTTTTATATTTCTGCAAAGGGCTTGGCAAGGTAAAGAAAAAATAAGCTTACTCACCCAAGTTATCTCTTACACTTAAATAGATATTTGCAATTGAATTTTGAATTTTTGATTTTTTGGCTCGACTTTCTTTCGTTTTTCGGGAATAAGTCCTGAGGTATATGAAGTAAAATTATATACTACATAAGAAATAATTGGGAAAATATTTTGCTAATATGCTTTTTTACGCAGTTAAAAAAAAAGTCGTTTAAAAAATTGACTTTTTCATGAAAACTGCTCTCCTGCATTCGTTTTTGGCCGGGCGGGAGGCAGTTTAGTCTCAAATCGTTCTAAATGTATTTTGTTATGAAATATTGTCAAAAAATTTAAGAAAGCTCGCGTGACATTTTTTTATTAATCGATAAACAATTTAACTTTTTCCAAAATTCACCATTTTCGACCAATTCCTGATGTAGGGTGCATGCCTAACTCAGCTCAAAATTTATATATTAGCCATTTGTGAAACCTTGTCTTTTGAAATATATAAAGAAAAAATTTTTTTTTCTTAAACGGAACTTTGAGTAAAAAGTGAAAGAATTGTACTATATTTTTGTTAAAAAATAGCAATTTTTCATATCAATTTTAGAGTGCTGACTTTGAATATTTTTCACGTCTAGGCGCATTGAGATAATCCAAAAATTCTTTCAGTATGTTATTTTGAAATATATAGGAAATGACAGGATATTTTTAAAAAATTTTTACTTCATATACCTCAGGACTTATTCACGAAAAACCAAAAAAAGTCGAGCCAAAAAATCAAAAATTTAAAATTCAAGTGAAAATATCTTTTTAACTGTAAGAGATAACTTGGGTGAGTAAACTTATTTTTACTTTATCTTGCCCTTTGCAGAAATATAAAAATCTTTAAAATCGGACTTCATTTGTATAAGTTACGATTTTTTAAAACTTTTACATACTCGAGGTAGTCAATTTTGACACCCTGTAGATTTTCTTATGTTATCACAGGGTGACTACAAGCTGATTTTTCTCAAAGCCTACGTCCTCCTTTGCAACTCTTTCATACATTTCAATTTAATCCAAACAGTAGTTTAGAAGATACAGATTTATTACCAAAAAATTTGTGTTTGACCCCACTGTGGAGCGCTTGATACCCTATCAAAACCTACATTGCCTAACTTTTCGTGTTTTCCAGGTGATGCATTCTAATGAAATTTATTTTATTTGAAATGAAATTATTTAGAGGATAACACTAAAATAAAAACACACATTTAATAAAAAAAAAAAAATATAAATAATTAAAATATTATGGTTAAAAATTGTATATAAAAACATATTTTTTTCAGTGACGATAAAATAAAATATCAAAAAAATCAAAAAACAGATGTCTTTGTTTTTACTAACTTTTTAACATTGAGAGAAATTTTTGACTAAGCTCATCTTATTTAATTAATTTTACACATTCAAACGTGATCTAAATTTTAATTTTATGAAATGTAGGGCAGACAAATTATTTTCGCAAAGAAACAAATTTTAACAAAAGTTTCATCGTTTAGTTACTTCAAGTGTATTATACTTTTCATATGTTATTTTTATAACCACCATCAAAAAGATGGGGAAGATCGAAATATATTCTGGTTCCTGGTAATATTCTGAGTATACAAAAGAATGACAACGAAGTTTGGTACAGATAGTTAGAGGATCGATATAAACTCGAAAAAAAAAAATTGTGTACAATAGTTCAAGGCCACGAAACCAATTTAGCGCCCACCTCCCATATAAGGCGAAATTAAAAAAAATTTGCAGATGTTTTGTATATAGATTCGGCCAAGCCGAATATTACATTCTCACTTGTTAAACATCAGCAGAATCCCAGATATTATTTAGCAAAGGAAATGAGGAATATTTTGGTAGAGGGTATTGAGAACGTCTTTTACATACACATTTTGCACATAAAAAACAATTATTGAATTAAATTCAGCCCATATGTATATTATAGTGCCTTGATTTGTATGGGGACAAAAAAAGTTGCAAATGCACCCCCTAAAATTAAAGATTGATATGTTTTTAACTCATTCCCAAAATATTTCGGTTCAATTATTTAATTTACGTGAGCTGGACCATTTTTAAAAAACCTCCAAAAATATGGTTTTCGATCAGCAGTATACACAGTAGGGATGCCAATCCCGAAATCCCGATCCCGAAAATCCCGGGATTTTTCGGGATTTCAAAATCCCGAATCCCGGGATTGGGCGAAAAAAAATCCCGGGATTTAATTTTCGAGATTTAGTGTCATAAATACAATCCAAAAAATTAACTCTAAGCAATACAAAACATCAAAATATTAACAGAAAATTTTCAAAAATATATTAAAAATCAATTACGAAGATTAGAACATTATAGGTCTGTTCGTTTGTATGCTATTCTTACTAGTATTACTATTATTGTAAGTATTTTACTCGAAAAGCATTTCTGTGCACATAAAACTAGTAAAACATTTCAAGAGAAAATAATTTTCTATTTTGCTATACATAGTTTACTTGAATATTTTGTACGAGCAAGACTAGTAAAATATTTTATTTTCATTTTCCTATTGAATTTTAATTTGAAACGTCATTTTAATTATTAATACATATTGATTTGTATTAAATAATATGTATTAATAATATCTGGAAAGACATTTGTATGGAAGATGAAATAATGAACAAATGTTGGATTATACAAGTTCTAGGACCAAATTGCGTTAAATCATCTTCCAAAATGGATTGACATTAACTACTTATGATATTCAACAAAGCTAAAAATCATACTTATCATTAGCTAATGAAATTTTATAAGAAAAAATATCTGCAAAAGAACATATGCCCTTATTTTTGAGATATTTCCAAATTTCCGTTTAATACAAGAAGGAAAAAAAAAAAAAATAATAATAAAAATTTAACTTTTTATTTACCCTAAAATTTATTTTATGATTTTCGGTTTTCTAATTTTTTCAAGTAAAAGCTTGGTTTTTAGATTTATTTTTTAAATATCTCTTTTATTTAACTAGTTTTACTAAAATTTCAAACGAACAAACCTTATGATTTATTTTTGCAAATACGAATAAATTTTTTTAATTAAAATATGTATAAAAAATTGATTTTTTCCATATATTTGAAATGTGTTTTTATATGAAATATAAATCCCGATCCCGAAAAATCCCGAAATCCCGAAAAATCCCGGGATCCCGAAAAATCCCGGGGTCCCGAAAAATCCCGGGATTTGCAAAATCCAGTCCCGTTTGGCATCCCTAATACACAGACAGAAAAACGACGTCTAGAAATATAGTAGAAAATATTTTAAATTTTGTTTTCATTCTCGCGAAATTAAAACTAATAAAATTTTCAATGATTTTATTTTAAACAGTATTTTATTGAAGTTTGAATATTTTGGACATTTTCCATCTTAAAATATATTTTAGGGCATCATTCGAAAGGTCTCATTAAATACTATTGATATTTGGATTCATTTAACCCTTTAGTTGCACAAATAAAATTTTGGGATTTCAGGTCCATAATAGGTTAAGTTAATTTTTATGGCAAATAAATGGTTAGTTAAGAATATAAATGTCACCGAAAACGTAAATTGGTCAAAAAAGCTGTAAATTCGTGCAAATTAGCGGCTAAATTTCAAAAACTCCGTTTAACACAATTATTATCACGAATTTAAATGAACTTTTTATGTTTTTCATAAATTTATCAATATTTAAGTTAACCTTTTGGGAACTAAATGCATAAAATTTACCCTCAAGCTTACGTGTTATCTTCAATAGTAGCAGGATTGACCATTCCTATGGTACATTAAAACCTAATATATTTTGAAAAATGGCCCAAATATATAAAATTACATGTTTTAAAAATGAAAATGTAATAAAAAATTTTTGTAAAATCTTAATATTTCGCGACTGAAAAGAAATATAATAACTATTTAAATTAATATTCAAGGTCGTAGTATACCTCTGTTATAATTTGAAGTTAATTTTCATATAACTAAAATTTTGATAATGATATTGAAAGAAATACGTAATTTTAGAGGTGTTTTGAAAATGGTCCAGCTCACGTAAATCTTAAAATTAAACAAACTTATCATTTCTGCTTCGCTTCAAAAAGCAGCAAATGTAACGGTCCATTTTTAAAGATTTACATGTTCTTGATGAATTCAATTTGTTTTCTTTTACATTGATGACAAATTTTTCAAATATTATTTCATTTTAAGTTTCTTTCTAGAGAAAGTTGAAAAGAAGTCGTTTTCGGGCGAGTCAAAAATAAGTACACAAGCAACAAATGATTTTGATGGTTGCAAAATGATTTTAGCACAACAGCGATAGTTATTTGTTACATTATGAGAGAAATAAAAACTCAATTTTTAGATTATATTAGAAAATTTTATAAAAGCAGAAAATTTTAATTTAACCATAATTTCAACCTAAAGGATGGCAAATAGCGCACAATTAAGTGTAGGAGAACTGAGAGTAACTATCATACAATACGCAAATGGTGAAACATATAGAAATATATAATAAATCTTTAATAAAACGGTCACTTTATTCTCAAGGTGGTTAAATGCTTCAAACACAATGAACGCGTTGACCGCAATTACTCTCGTATACGCCTAAGAATCACTACAAAAAGTATAGATAACAATTTATCTTTAAAATCCTATGCTTTCTGCTCCAAAATTTTTATCAAAACTTATTCCGGAAGTCCCAAAACTATGGTCTGAATTTACAACTCACAGAAAAATATATGAAGACGGAAAACATGGTCTAGCTGTACGGAAAATTGTATATATAACTATAATAAATCTCGAAAATTTTATGACGTTCTATGCTGATTATGTCTAAAAATATGAAAAATCGAGAAAATAAGTCTCTGAATTGAATAACCTATGATTCGCATGAAATATTATGTAGGCTATATGTACGTTTAGCTCTAAAATGTTTAAACTTTAACCTTTAAGTATAGAAAACCAATATTTAAGTCCGGCGGAAAGGGTTTAATGGTTTGGAAATATATTTCTATTTATAAAATAGAAAAAAAAGTGGTACACAAAGGTAAAATAAATTCCCAGATTAACCTTAATCTGTTAAAAGGTATAAAGTTCCAAAAAGTTTTTGCTTAATTTTTGTGGATTTTATCCTATAGTAGGAAAATTCGCCTATAAATTAGGGTTAATTTGATTCAAAATATATAGCTGAGGAAATAATTAACATTTCAGAGTGACCTGCTCAAAGTCCAGATGTGTCGCCAATAGAAATTGCATAAAATTTAATAAAAAATAGAGACCACAAAATTGACCAAATTAATGGACTTAATTATTACTAAAACCTCTTAATCTTGTCCAGGAATATGCAGAATATGTGTAGTCACTACACCAACACGTTTGGCACTAATATATCAAAATATAGGCGGTCAACGTGGCTATCAGAAGCCATGTTTACTTATTTATGGAACATTGATTTTTTAGACTTCTTAAAAACAGTCACATTCACTAATAAGTAATGTGTTGAATTGAATCTTTTGCTGCTTATTTTACCAACAAGACATTATATACAGTTAGGGACAAAACTATTTGTACACCTCATATATTTCGTATACCTTCAATAGTTTATAAAGAATTTAAAATTGTCGTATGCAGTATTATTTTTAATATATTTTTATTTAATTAAGTTATAAAAACAAAATTAATATCCAACACATTATTTAAAAAAATACAAAATAATGAAAATTCATTGGGACAAATGTATTTGTACATATAATCTACACCTACTTATAATACTTATATTGGAAAAATTTAATATTTTGTGGGTCCTCCCTTGCCTGTAATCTTCTGGGCATCGATCGGACCAAATTTCTCGTTTCATCTGGAGATATTTCCTTCCAGGCTTCCTCCAAAGCAATTTTAAGTTCATCCCTGCTTCGGACGTGCTTTGTAGCGACTTTACGTTTCAAAATATCCCAACAGTGCTCGATGGGGTTTAAGTCAGGTGATTGGGGAGGAGAATTAAGTTGTCTTGGTGCATGGTAAAGCAACCACTCCTTCACTGAACGCGCTGTATGTTTTGGGTCATTGTCCTGTTGGAATATCCAACTTTGGCCAAGACCCAAACCATCTACGGAATCCATCAAATTGTCTTCCAATATACGTTTATATTGATGCTGGTCCATTACACCATCTATAAATACCATTCGCCCTACCCCACTGGCTGCTATTGCCCCCCATACCATAACACTTCCCCCACCATGTTTCACTGTTGGGGTCAAATTGTTAACATCTAACGCTGTATTTTTTTTGCGCCACACTTTTCCCCTGCTATCATTTCCGAAAAGATTGACTTTGGTTTCATCAGTAAACAAAACCCTATTCCAAAATTCTTCGTCCTTATCAATGTATCGTTTGGCAAACTCTAAACGCAAATGCTGGTTTTCTTTACTAATCAGCGGTTTCTTGCGGGGAATTCTACTTGCATATCCCGCAGAATGTAAGATCCTCTCTACTGTTTTTGGATGAACAATTGTTCCGGTAGTATTTGCGATTTGTTCCGCTAATTTTGCCCGAGTTACTCTTGGATTTCTTGCCACTTCTTTTATCACCAAGTTCGCTTCCCGTCTGGAAACCTTTTTTGGCCGTCCAGTTCTTGGCACATTTTCAACAGATCCGCTGTTTTTATACTTGTTTACAATGTATTGTACTGTGGAATGCTGCAAATTTACTAAATTACTTATATTCCGGAGAGATTTTCCTTTTTTATGTTCATCAATAATTAAATTTTTAATATCCAAACTCAACTCTTTTCGCTTTCCCATTTTTGATGTGCTTATTATTCAAAACGTTAAAACCAACTTCTTATTTTGTAAAATAAAACTCGATTAACGAAGAAAATATAACGGTATTTAAAAAAAATCATCATACAAGAGTCCAACGTACAAATAATTGTACAAAGTACTGATGTACAAATACTTTTGTCCCAAAGATTTTTACTTAAATTGTAGTTTTTTTTAACAATGTGTTATATATTAATTTATTTTTTATCAAATAATTCAATAAAAATGGACCTGAATTAAAACTACATATAATAATTTTTTATTCTTTATAAATTATTGAAGATATACGAAATGCATGGGGTGTACAAATAGTTTTGTCCCTAACTGTATTTATAATAATATGTTACTTTTGATATCTTCAATCTACAACTTGAAAAAGAACCAATTGAGTTCAAGATACTACTTTGATTACTTATTTATGACACCCGCTGTATTTTGGGAATCATATAAAAACATACTAATCTTCGTTTTTAGAGGGATACATTTGCAACCTTTTTTAGTGAGGCACTTTAATGTATATTTACTTACCTGCCTTGTAGTTTAATATTAAGATTGTTATTTTTATATAAAAATAGTTTCCTGTAAAATTTGTATTATAAAATTTTTATTTTTGTATAAAAGGATATGTCAACTTTTGAGTGCAGAACCATTCAAAAATAAAGTCATTTGGATGAATATATAAAAATGTTTTTAAAACTTAAAAAAAACTGAGAAATGTTTGAAGTTTCACTTTTTGTAATAGGAGCTCGTATAAATAATGTTTTCTTAGTAACATAAGGGCAACTATGGAGACCTTAATAAATAAAAAAAATAAAAAATGCGTTTTATGATAAAATTTGTATGTAACTTTAAAGAGGACACTTTTTCAGAGTTTAAAAATTAGTGTAAATAGCTTTTGTATTTCTACGGCAGCCCATTTTAAAACAATGCATACTTCAATTTTTTTAAGGGCATACATACATACTAAAATGAACAAGCGTCATATCTGTTTGCTCGTGTCCATGTAAATACTTTTAGCAGTTTTACTAAACAATGAAATTAAAAAAAGATTCGGCTGTGCCGAATTTTGGGAATTACGGAATTTTCGTAGACAAATCTAAAAAAGTGCATAGCGCTTTAAATTAAGCTTAAAAAAATCTACTTTGGTGTAAAATGTCATTCAAAACTATTCACTAACAAATCCATCCTTTCTCAGTGTTTTTTGCAAAAAGTCTTCAACAAATTTTCGTATTGTAAAAATTTGTATATGTATTTGAAAAAAAGACAAAATTTCCATTGAAATCGGTTCAGATATAAGGATTCAGGATCGTTTTTAAGAAATTGTATACCCGAGATGTCCAACTTTGTGACTCGCCGTCTGTAGGTCTATATGGTCCAAGCTCAAAACCTAAACTCGACTACACCTTTACTATCACCATGTGAAATATCATGGAAATCGGAGCAGCCGTTCCGAAATTCCATAATTATTTCCATTTGATTTTTTTAATCGCACACTGTGCGCAGCTCGCACTGGATATGTTGCATATTTTTTCTAAATAAAGGTATTCACCTCAGAAATCGTAACTTTGCTAGACCCTTACAAAGCAGAAAAGTTGCATCGATTTCTGTAAACACAACAACAACCACATAGAACAATATTTTGCACAACTTTTGCAAAATTGTCAGAGTAAAACCAATTGCAAAATTATCAGAGTAAAAAATAGTAAAAGTTGCAACAACTTTTATAATGTTGCCTCTCTGTAAATATGTCGAAATAGTACTAAAAAATCAACTCTAAACTGAAAAACACCACTGAAAAATTAAATTCAATGTAAAACAAGCGCGTACATGCTTTTGTTGAAGAAATATCAGCAGAAAAGTATAAAACGGACACCCTGTGTTTCTAGTTTTTAGCCCATAACTTTTGTTTGTTTATTAACCGATTTTGCCCATTTTCAATCCCAAACAAACCTTATATAAGACAAACATTTGTGCCAAATTTCGTCTCCCTACGGTTTTCCGTTCGAGCCCTATCCTGCTTTCAACAGACGGACGGACATAGCTAGATCGACTCAGAATCTAACCAGGACCCAGAAAATATATACTTTGTGGGGTCTTAGATGATTCCTTCGACATGTTACACACGGAATGACAAAATCAATATACCCCCATCTTTTTGATGGTGGGTATAAGAATAGTAACGATGCAACAATTTTTATATTGTTGTTACTAGTGTTTAAAAAAAACCGACTTTTCAAAAAAAACGGTTTTTCGGTTAACCGTCTACTTAAAAACCGGTTAAACCGGTTAACCGACATTTTAATAATTGCTCTAAGTTGAAGATTAATAATAATATTTTTGGTTAAAAAAAGTGTTTTTAGCTTATAGGTTTAACCATTTACCAAACAATAAACATTGTTCTTTATAAATAGCGACTAATTTGTATCGAAAGTTTATAATACGTTTTTTTCCCCCTTTATACTAGTGTTAATATAATTTATAAATACAATTCTCTGGCATCTTTTAGCACAGCTTTTGAAGCTTTATAATGATTTAAAATTGTTCTATAAAGTTTTTTTTTTTAATATTAGTATTAGTATAAAATTGGAAAAATAATTCACCTTTTTTCTGCTAGAGAGATTTGATTTTATTTTTTAGAAGAATTATTAATCATTTAAAAGTACATTTTCTGCACTTATTTAGTTCTACTTTCGAAGTCTTTTTTTCCTATTATCCTATATAAAATCCTATTTTTTCTTTTAATCTATACATTAGTAGGTGTAATGTTATTATCTTATTTTAGAAAATTTAATTCTAATGAGTTAAAGTTTTTGTAAATGGAATGCTTAATTAAATATCTGATTTTATTATACATTAGGGTGATCGATTATTCGACTTTTTTGAGAAACCGGTTTTCGAATAGTTCGAATAGTTGGTATTTTAAAAAAACCGGTTGCACTTTTTGAAATTCAGAAAAAACCGGTTAATCGGTTTTTTGCAGAAGTTAATATTTATATCAAAAGACTACATTTCTTTAAAAAAATCAATTCTTATAATTAAGTTAAAATTTATTAAATACAAGCGTAAAAGCCTAACAATGTCAGGAAAAATAATATAATAATGAAAATATGCACAAACAAATCCGAAAATTAAAAGAAAAAAATATAAACAACATTTAGACACCTTCCTCTCCCTAATCGAAGTCAATTATTTGAAGCTGTTCAAATTTATTGGAATTATATTGATTAAAGTTTTAAATTCGTAAACCTTTCAAAATAAAAAAATCGTCGAAAATGCGCTCCCTGGCCGAAATACAGAATCAGTTTTTTATAGAATTTGGAGAGCAAACAATAAGTATAGCAACTCAAAAGTTCTTAATACAAAAACAGACTTTTTGGTCCCTGATAGAAACATCTGGCACTGTTAGAATTTGTTGAACGAATAGTTTTATAAGTATGTCGATTTTTAGTTTCTTACGTCGTCTGGGAGCTTCAGAAAGCTCTGGAAAGGAAACATTGCTTAGGAAAGATATATTTAAATCCATATATATATAGATCCACGTATTTTCGCTCCTTGATAGAGATTTCAAAATCTGGCTCCGTTAGGATTTGTAGGACGAATAGGGTTATAATTAAGCTGAATTTTAATTTTCTATGTCTTCTGGGAGCTTTAGAAAGCTCAGGAAAGGGAAAAAATTCTTAGAAAAAGACACATAAATCCTCTTATATCCGCTCCCTGATACAAATTTCAAAATATGGCTCCATTAGGATTTGTTGGACAAAAAGTTTTATAATTAAGCCAAATTTTAATTTTCTATGTAGTTTGTTAGCTTCAGAAAGCTCTGGAAAGAGAAAAAATGCTAAGCAAATTATATATCTAGATGACTAGAAGATAATTATGTTTCAAAATTGTAGAAAAAATCATCTAAATTTTAGTTAGCATAAACAGAAACATGGCTTAATATGGAAGCCTGTCTCAATTGAAACGATTCTGCAGGTGAAACTTTTTTAACAACAACACCTTTAAAAAATAAAGGAAATATTGGATCAAAAAAATTAAATTGGGTCATACAGGATAATTATTTATTATTTATTTGTTTAATATTACAGAATAAATTCCAATTTAGACTTAAACTATATTTTAAAAACAAAAGAAATCAGTCTTTATGAATATTTAAAAAATTATTCCTAAATTTTCAAATATCACTATTTAGTACATGTTTTCTGAAATAAAATGCTATTTTTAAAACCGGTTTTTTGTGTTTAAAAAAACCGGTCTATTCGACATTCGAAAAAAGAACATTTTGAAAAAACCGACAGCACATTGACTGAAAAAACTGGTTTTAAAACCGGTTGGAAAACCGTGTCGATCACCCTATTATACATACAGTTTTAAAATATACTGAACTTCCAACAAAAAGTAACAAAAGTAGGAAATTTAGTGATATTTTTAGCAAATTTTTAAAACCGGTTAACCGACACAAAAAAACCGAATAAATCGGTTAACCGAAATTGAATATTTCAAATTAACCGGTTCGCAAAAAACCGAAATTTTAAGAAAAAACCGGTTATTCGGTTAACCGGTTTATAAACACTAGTTGCCACTCTGTAAAAATTTGTAAATAGTACTAAGAAATCAACTCTAAACTGAAAAACACCAATGAAAAATTAAATTCAATGTAAAAATAATAGTTAAACAACAACAATAAAAAAAGTTAAAATTAATTAAATAATACAAAAAGAAAAATATCAATAAACACACTTACCCAATTCACAACCCCGTTATTGTATTATTTGTTAAAGTTTTATATGAAGAAAAATAATTAGGGGATTCACAAAGTATGCTATCATGTCGTATTGTCATAATGTCATAAAATTTTACAAAGGAAAAGCAATAACAATATTTTTTATACATTGAAATATTTTAGGACATATGATAATATGACATCATAGCACACCTTGTGAATCCACCAAATACTTTTTAAAAATAATACACTTTGTGAATATGTGTGTTATTTTCGAATGATTTGTTATTTTGAAAAATGTCAAAATTTAAAAATTATTTTATTTTTTTTTAATGAAAAATGTTGGATAAAATCTTACTTTTTGAAAACTAGGACTTTTATATTTACTACATCCATCTTAAAGTATACCATTCGATTCGGAATCAATTTCCAAGTCGATTTAACGATGTTCATCCGCCTTACATACTGCATGGTTGCACTGCTAGCTTGTTGTTTGTGTATGTAAAACTTGGGTACAAAGAATAAGTTTTAATTTTAAAGATAATTTGATCTAATTTGGAAAATGCGACTATTTTAGTATAACGCTAAAGTTTACTGAAATTGGTTATCATCTGTCCATTGTTTCACTTTGCATCCATGCAAATATTCTCCCGGAACAGTGTTTAAATATATATAAATACATTATTTATACCACGATTTCAATAAAGTTTGGTACAAATTAATTTTATAAAAGAGTGAATCAGAATCAGACCAGAAAATTACACTAACACGCATAAAGACAGAAACCATAGTATCAAGGATTCATAAGAATAGGTTCGCAATTGGCCATTGATCACATATTAGGTCATTTCCGAACAACTCGAAGATCATCTTGTGGTCAAAGCAAGGGTATAAGAACATTATTTTGTTGGACTTAACCAACTATACTTTTGGACTTTTGTTTTCTTTTTGGTAAATAGTCTAATTTTCTAGTTAAAAATCGAGTTTTTAGAGGAAAATCGATTTTTTAGTGATAAATCGGATTTTAGCGAAAAATTTGCTTATTGATGCATAATTGGATTTTTTATGAAAAATCTTACTTTTTATGTAAATTTTTGTTTTTAGTGATACATTTTATAAAACAAAAATTTTATAAGAAATTGTATTTATTTAAAAAATCTAAAAATTTTTAAACAAAATATTTTTTAACATAATTCATAAACATAGGTTTCACAATGTTATAATGTTATTTTAAATTTCCATATAAATTTTCAAAAAAAATTTAAAAATGTGTTATCTTAAATAACATATAACACAATAACTCAAATAATATACTTTGTGAATTGGGTAACTGATTAAAAAGAATTATATAAATAAAAAATATATTTGAAGCGAATTAACATTTTTTTCAATGTCTTGAAAAAATGTTTTTACATTTTTTGCTAACTTTATGTAATTTATTTAAAATTGGTTGCTCACATCAAGTTAAAACAATGCAAAATTGCAAGGGTTGCAAAATTTTGAGGTGAATACCTTTATTATATTTCCTGGCATTGGCAGACTTATACAGCGGGTGTCATAAATAAGTAAACAAAGTAGTATCTTAAAATCAATTGGTTCTTTTTCAAGTTGTAGATCGAAAAGTAACATATAATTATAAATATATAATGTATTGTTAGCAAAATAAACAGCAAAAGATTCAATTCAACACATTACTACCTACTCACCAGACTCACGTTCTTTTTAAAGAAGTGAAAAAAATCAATGCTCCATAAATGAGTAAACAAGGTTTTTCATAGCCCCGGCGACCGCCTATATTTTGATACAATAGTGCCAAACGTGTTGGCATAGTGACTACATATATTCTGCATATCCCTGGACAAAATTCAGAATTTTTAGTAATAATTAAGTCCGCCAGATTGGTCAATTATGGGGACTCTATTTTTTTTATTAAATTTCATACAATTTCTATTGGTGACACATCTGGACTTTGAGTAGGTCACTCTGAAATGTTAGTTATTTCCTCAGCTATATATCTTGAATCAAATTTATTTTATTTATTTTTATAATTTTATTTATTCAATAATGTAATACAAAATTCACCAAGGTTGGAAACCGATGCCGTTATGAATATCGATACCGATTAAATACCGTTTAAAGTTGGTTACCGTAACTAATACTGATACCGAAATTATTATTTTGTTAAAAATACCGGTACTCAAATACCGTTTCCCTCTGTACCGGTATATACAGGTTTCAATGTCTTAAACTTAATGCGAATTTTATTTGATAAAAAGTCTTACTGCGAACACAGAATTGCTTTATTTATTAATATGATCTCAATTATTTATCATTTGAACATACTGTTGAAAGTATTGATAGGTTCTTGATATTTCCTTTTATGATGATTCTTTCCTTAGTCCTGTAGTCCCCAAAAGACCGACAAATGTTCTTCTATCTTTGAAGAATAAATACCAAGATTTCTCGGGAAATTTGCGATTTTTCATGTCTTTCTCTGAGGTAACTTTTGTCCGGGATTTCCGGGAATTTTAAAAGCAGTTAAGTGAAAGAAAACTGCACGAATGTCAACAATAGGTAATATATTTGCGAAATTGTTTAACGATTGTAATATAATATGCTAAATCCAGCTGAGAACTATGTAATCATATAATTTCATTACTCTTTGAATTTCTTGTATAGAATGAATCTTAGGTATGGATTCAAACAAACATCTTGTCAGTACTAAGAAGCAGCAAGAAATAAACTTAAACTTATTGAAATCTCTAGAAATTTTGAAAAAACATTTAGAATGTTAAGAAAAAAAGATAGTCATGTCAGACCTTATAGCATTATGTTCCAATTATTATAAGAAGTTGATATTTTTCGCAAATATTTTATTCGATCACTTTCACTATTTAAGTAAGTACGTTTCAATATGGAACAGCCTATTGAATCTACAGGCAATTTTATACCATTTGAACTAACATTTAAATTACCTTAAACTCTACATTTTTAATAAATTCATTAATATCGTGTTTCGAAGCTTGTACAAAAATGTTTAAATTTGTATAATGTCTTTCATTTTCTGGCTCAAATACGAAATTTTTTGATACATGTCTGATATATGTATGTATAAATAACGATTCTGCGAATATCCAAAAACGTGTTTCATAATATATAAGTCAGAATTCATTTAATTTTAAAAATCAGTACAATAACAATTTTTTTAATTTATTTTTTCATCGCGATACCAGAGCGATAGAGCACTATTTCTCCTCCACAAAATCTCTCCTCCAAAATTCCTTTTCATGGTATTCTGTTTTTTTGTGCTACTCCACAGATTTTTGCACAATTTAACATTTTGCAATTTTATAATAAAATTAGCCTTTTTTTAAAAAATGTTTGCAAAATAATTGAACGATTTTTGTCTTTATTAAAATCTGTTTTAAATACAAAATTTGTCCAAATTTTTAATTTCACTGTACTGCAAAAAATTATAACAGTTTGTCTTTAAAGTCGAGTTTAATATTCCTAAACGCTTTGTTGCCATAAAAAAAGCAATTTAAAAATGTTATGAAGTTCTCTAACGAAAAATATTCATATTTTAAACATTTCAAGAGAAAATTATTAAATTAAATGTACAAATTTATTAAATTAAGTATACAAATATGTAATTTAATCATTTTTTTCGCGAAATTTAATTAAAAATTATTTAAAAATTTAACTTTTTTTAAGATTTTTCCAGTTTTTTTAATAATAACGGTATTTACCGGTATTTTTGTTTCGCTAACGGTATACCGATACCGATATAATTTAAAATACCGTTATCGATACCGTTACCGAAATAAAAATAAATTGAATACCGATACCGTTACCGATACCGTTATTCGTTTCGGTTTCCAACCTTGAAATTCACCCTAATTTATAGGTGAATTTTCCTACTATAGGATAAAATACCTTTTAACAGATTAAGGTTAATCTGGGAATTTATTTTACCTTTGTGTATCACTTTTTTTTTTTTCCTATTTTATAAATAGAAATATATTTCCAAACCATTAAGCCCTTTCCGCCGGACCTTAATATTGGTTTTCTATACTTAAAGGTTAAAGTTTAAACATTTTAGAGCTAAACGTACATATAGCCTACATAATATTTCATGCGAATCATAGGTTATTCAATCCAGAGACTTATTTTCTAAATTTTTCATATTTTTAGACATAATCTGCATAGAACGTCATCAAATTTTGGAGATTTATTATACTTATGTATAAAATTTTCCGTACAGCTAGACCATGTTTTTCGTCTTCATATATTTTTCTGTGAGTTGTAAATTCAGACCATAGTTTTCGGACTTCCAGAATAAGTTTTGATAAAAATTTTGGAGCAGAAAGCATAAGATGTTAAAGATAAATTGTTATCTATTCTTTTTGTAGTGATTCTTAGGCGTTTACGAGAGTAATTGCGGTCAACGCGTTCATTGTGTTTGAAGCATTTAACCACCTTGAGAATAAAGTGGCCGTTTTATTAAAGATTTTTTAAATATTTCTATATGTTTCACCTTTTTCGTATTGTAAGATAGTTACACCTAGTTCTCCTACACTTAATTGTGCGTTATTTGCCATCCTTTAGGTCGAAATTATGGTTAAATTAGAGTTTTCTGATTTTATCAAATTTTCTAATATAATCGAAAAAGTGACTCTTTATTTCTATCATAATGTAACAAATAACTATCTCTGTTGTGCTAAAATCATTTTGCAACCATAAACTTCACTTACTTTTAACAAAAAATTAAAGAAATTAAGCCAAGAGTTGCTTGTTTACTTATTTTTGACTCGCCCGAAAACGACTTCTTTTCAACTTTCTCTAGAATTAAACTTAAAAAGGAATATCTGAAAAATTTGTCATCAATGTAAAAGAAAACAAATTTACTTCATCAAAAACATGTAAATTTTTAAAAATGGACCGTTACATTTGCCGCTTTTTAAAGCGAAAAAGAAATGATGAATTTGTTTACTTATTTATGACACCCGCTGTACGCTCGTGTAATAATAATTTGAAAAGAATTTGATGAATGGAATATTAAAATTTAGCACTTTTTAAGTATATGGGTCAATATCAAAAATTTTTAACCTGGCTGAAACTGACTTAAATCCTTAATAAGTTTTGTGGTAATGATATTTTAAACAAATTGGTTAAAGATTTGAACTCACAAGACTTGAAACTAATACAGTGCAAAATTTTAGCACAATAGGTTTCTTTTTATAACCATGATTGTTGTTCAAAATTCAAGAATATAGAAAAACTGATAAAAACTACTTAAGTTTTTACCATTCTTCTACAATTTTTGTTCGCGCGTTTATACTTTTTGATCTTATTCTATCATAAGTAAACTAATCGGACTTTGTACATAAATTCTGCACCATCTTTGTTGTTGTGCAGACTTTCAACAACTTTTGGGAGCGGTCTGTGCGCCCCTCGACCCAATACAAAATTTTGGATAGGGATTGATACTTGTGGTAATTGTGCGTATTTTGCGCTATATCTTGTTGATGTGCCCAAAATAGTCAATGCAGTAGATAGTCTCAAAGTTTGGAAAACAAGTGCAAACTTTTTTCAAAAAGTCAATTTTTCGCGAGGCACATTCAAAGTTTCATATGGAATTGCTTGGATTACTGCGTGAACATAGTATTTTGTTATTTTACATAACAAAATCGGAGGAGCATTAAAAATAAATTTAATACAAGAGTTTTATGGACTTTTGGAAAATGATGCAAAAATTGCACTTTTTCTTTTTGTGTTTTTATATAGAAAATTACAATTTAAACAAATATTAGATATATAGATATGAGTGGCGATAAATACAATTGATTGGGATCATAAATTTAAGTCAAATGTCATTGATAATTAAAAACATGACACTTTTTTGTCAAAACACATTTCGCTAAGGCACATCGTGTGGACAGCATGAAATTAACTATAATTGACATAATTAGTAGGTGTTTGTTATGCTTAATAAATATTTTATGGACCAGAAAATATTTACTTGTGTTAAAAAGGATCACTTTATGAAATAGCATTTCTTTGTAGAGTTGTGAATTATGAGTACTTTTGACTACTCAATACATACTCAATACTTTTCTTTTGGGTACTCGATACTACTCAATACATTAACGGTTTTTGAATTTGATCAATCTCCGCCTAAAAAATAAACGTAAAGGAGAATTAATTATAACATTTATATTGCATTAAATTTACTTTTATAAATTACGACTTTGCAAATATTTCATTCTGCCGTTTTTCCATTTGTTTGAGGTGTCTTCCTACAAAATTTTGGTACGGGACTCCTTATTGAACATGTTTCTAATTCGTTATTATAAATATTTTTATATCTTATTTATAATATGATGCTGCAACCAGTACAGTTGATATTTTTCTATTAAACATGCATTTTTTTGGTGTAATAAAGCACAAAAAACAATTGAATTATACTGTAATATACAACTATGAAAATATCGAGTAGTTATGATTTGGTATTGAGTACTCAAAAAAACAGTCGGTATCGACTGTTCGATACTTCACCAACTCTATTTCTTTGTAATAAACTCTAATAAAATATATTTTCATTCAATATATGGAGAAATAATTTAGATTCGTTCCAAATTTTTCACAAAATTTTTAAAAGAAAATTTTTAAAAGAAAATTTTTAAAATTTTACTAGGAAACCCTAAAATATGCTGCACTAATACCATCAAACATCATAAATATCATAAATTTTATTTGAATAACTCAGTAGGTTTTGATATTATGTGTAATTTTGACCAGAATTGTACATAAACTTCTAGTTTGTAAAAATTTTTATATGTTCGATTTTAAACCGCAATAACTCGCGCCCCTCACATGAAATGATTAACGCGAACTGATTCTACATGCATTCGAGTCAAAAAAAAATTAATATTTTTTTGAAGGGCTAAAATCAAAAAATTTTGATAATTTAAAACCAACACGAAAAATTAAAATTTTTGACTACCTCTCCGAATTTAATGATATTTGGTACAATCATTATTCTTGTCAAAACTAAGACTAATTATCATTTCTCAACGTCTTGTATGATTTGCTTTTTTTTGCCACACCACTTGCACCACTTGTTTACGATAAATGATTTGAATGCACGGATTTGCAGTCGCTCATACACAGTACACACTTGCTTTGCTTCTACAGTATTTATTGTTGTTTTTGCACATGTTGGCTATGAAACACACACTTGAAATTCAAGTGTATTTGCTTTTCAAATCATCTTATGCAGGAGACTAGTTTATACTATATAAAAATACAATTTAATAAGGTCAGAATACGCAGGAAACCTTCAAATTCCTTTAGAAATCATTTAGATAATAAAATAATAAATATTCATATTTTCGTATTTAAAAGATATTAAATAAATACAGATCAATTTTATTCAAAATAGTTGGAAAATCGGTTTTATTATGAAATATAACAGGTGTGTAGTAACATTTTTAGACTTTTAAAGCTCATTTAATAAAAAGTGTTAATAAATATGAGTTTATGAAAGACGAAAACTAAAATTCATGTCATGAGAAAAATAATGACTCCAAGCATATATGAAGAAATAGTGACAATGCAGCAAAATTTATTTGCAAATAGCTTTTAATATAACAGCACAAGGTCCAAACTTTAATCCCACATCATTTTTTGTCTCCTTATTTGAAGAAGAAAGTGACTAAAAGGTATTGCAGTACCATAATGAACTACAAAAACGCACTAATGTTGGAATATACAAAATTCCAATTGACTGTGACATTCATTAATAATTTTATTTGATGAAAAAGGTTCCAAAAGCAGTTATATATACCAGCTGTTACCATTTTAAATTAAAAATTCCGAAAACTTGTGATTTTCTTAGACAGTTTTATAAATGTAAAAAGAATTTCTTGACATTAAGATTTTTGTATTTGTTTAATTTTTGCTCCATTTCTAATAGTTTAAATCATTAGATATTAAGTTTCTTTGAGTTATATAGTAATAAATATATTAATTAACAAATTCGTATTAAAATTTTTTACATTAGCAAATAATTATATGGCTTTTAAAGTCAAACTTCGACAAATTGTTGTTTTCTTTTAATGTAAAAACATTTTCTTGACATACTGTATGTTAATGATAAAAATGTGTTCTATAACCATGGAAAGTGGCATTCTGGGACTCGAAATATTTTAGGAGTTATTACAACAAATGTCATAATAAATACGAAATATTTATTGTAATTTGTATTGTTTTGTTTGTAATCTATATATATAAAAATTAATGTGTGTTTGTTTGTATGTATGTATGTTTGTTTGAAGTCTATAAACCGATTTTCTTGAATTTTTCACAGTGTGTTCCTATATGCCTGGAAGGAAAAATAGGCTTTTTACTTTTTATTTTGAAATTCCAAGTGGTCTAGGTGCTACGCACTATATATCTCGGAAATTGGTAATACTAGAGTCCTCAAATTTTGAACGAACAACTTTGACACCTATATGAACATTCTGGAAAAAAATAGGCGAACTAGCAATAGGGGGTGTGGCACATCCCACGCCTAATATTGCTTGCCAATACCAAATGCCGTAAATTTAGGAAACTATAACAGTTACATTTCCCAAACTTTGTACAATAAACTTAAGTGTCAATGTGAACATTTTGTGCAAAAATGGGCGGAAAAGAAATAATGGGCGTGTCATCTCTCATATAAAGTTAATACCAAAATTTTTATATCTGGGAAACTATAAAAGTTAGAGAGCTCAAATTTTGTACAACTAGCATTAGCTTCAATATGAATATTTTGGACAAAAATTGGTACACTAGCAATAGTGGGCGTGGCACCTCCCATATAAAGAAAATATTAAATTATCATATCTGAGAAAATATAACAGAGTTCTAAAATTTTGTCGGAGCCACTTTGGTATCAATATTAATATTTAAGAAAAATATGGGCGGACTAGAAGTAGGGGGCATGGTACCTCCCATATGAATTAAATGCAAAACTTCGTATATCTGTGAAACTATTGGAGTTGGAATGCTCAAATTTTGCACAAAGAATTTTAACATCCATGAAAACATTTGTCTAATAAATTAGCGGATTATGGGGGTATAAAAAACTAAATACAAAAATTAGTATATCTGGGAAACTATTAGAGCTTGAATTTTCAAATTTTGCACGGGAAACATCTATCTATCGTGGGGTGGCGAAGCACACCGGGTATTAGCTAGTATACAATATATTTTACCTTAAATCTTTGTAAATAATTCTAAGGCATTTGGGTATCTTGTTCGAAATTTGGAAAATATTTTTTGTGGAGAAAATTAGGTAAGTAGTTATGAAATTTAATTTAACAAAAAAAAAAAAAAATTATTTACAAAATCAAATTTTTAGAAAAAAGAGGCAATAAACTAATGAACCAATATAGCACGTATTCAAGGTAATCTTAAACAATGGCATGGGTACTGTTTATCTATTATTATTGTATGTGAAAGGCCAAGTTGTGTGTGGAATAGAATTAGCAGCGCCGTGGTAAACTGCAACATATGAATAAGCCTATGGATATAAACCGAAAATTCTAGCTGAATACGTGATTATATGGTAAGTTTTCTCCAAAACATAAATAATTTCTTTGAATTGTTATTAATATGTCTTATTTATTTAATATATCTTTAGTTCAACATCCGGTTGAAAGTAGAGCCAATTTATTTATTGTATCCAAATTATAACCAACGCCTTGAAAGTTAGTCCAAGAAATATACAACAGTGGTGTTTTATTAATATTTTCTAAGATCTTTATTATACCATTAATATGTTTCTATTTTACATTTAATGATTCCATATGTATTAAATATATACTTAATCAATAAAAAGCTAAATAAATGCAATAAATGAAGTAGGCATTTTTTCAAAATGTTTAAGCAGATTTACCAAAAATATTAGGTGCTTTTTCGAATATAGAAATTACCAAAAATTATAGTTATATTACCTAAAAAACTTTGTAACTGCCAATATACCCTTTTGCTTAGATAGTTTTATAACAAGTTTTTAGGAAACATTACCTATGATTTTTTTTTTTTTTTTTTTGTGTGTGTAGTGAATATGATTCTTTTTAAAATAGTAAAAAAAATCAATGTGCCACAAATAAGTAAAAATGCCTATATTTTGATACATTAGTGCCAAACGTGTTGGCATAGTAAATACATATATTCTGCATATTTCTGGACAAAATGGGTTCTTAGTAATATTTAAGTTCATAAGTTCGGTAAAATTATGGGGACTCTATATGTTTATTCAATTTCTATTTGTGATAAATCTGAACTTTGAGGAGGTCACTGTGAAATGTTAATTATTTCATCAGCTATATATTTAAAAAAATTTACCCTAATATATACCTAATCTTCCTACTGTATGATAAAATCCACAAAAATTAAACAATAACTTTTTGAAACTAATTTACCTTTGAACAGATTAAGGTAAATTTGGAAAATTATTTTACCTTTGTGTACTCCCTTTTTTTCCTATTTTATAAATAGAAACCATTAAACCCTTTCCGCCGGACTTAATTATTGGTTTTCTATACTTAAAGGTTAAAGTTTAAATATTTTTGAGCAAAACGTTCTTCTAGCAAACATTATATTTCATGCGAATCATAGGTTATTCAGTGCAGAGACTTTGTTTCCTAGAATTTTAATATTTTAAGACATAATAATTTTGATAATAAATTTGTTTTATTATAAATTTTTTATATATTTCTATATGTTTCAATTTTTCGTAATTTATGATAGTTACTCTTAGTTCTCCTACACTTAATTGTGCGCTATTTGCCACCCTTAGATTAAAATTATGGTTGATTTAAAATTTTATGATTTTTTCAAATTTTGCAATTTAATCGAAAACTGATCTTTATTTCTCTTATAAGAAATAACTACCGCTGTTATGCAAAAATTACTTTAAAACAATAAACTTCACTTAATTTTAACAAAAAATTAAAGAAATTAAGCCAAAGGTTGCTTGTTTACTTATTTTTGACTCGCCCGAAAACTAATTTTTTTCAACTTTCTCTAGAAAGAAACTTAATATTTGAAAAATTTGCCATAAATATACGAGAAAACAAGTTGATCTTGATCTTATATTGGCAATATTATTTCCAGAGTTGAGCTTCCACTGCGGAAACTGTATATCTTATTTTGGCCTTTTAAAGTCATATATATATATATATATTATATAAATAAATAAATAAATAAATATATATATATATATATATATATATATACAGCTGTGTATATAGTATCACTAAAACATACTTTGGAGTTTTTGTTGCTGCTCAATTCCTAGACAAGAAATTTCTAAACAATTTGTTTATATGAAAGTCTTAAACAGGAACAATAATTATATAAAAAATTATTTTTCTTTTTCTACGCATCTTCGGATGTTACCGTTGTTTTACTTAAGCCGCTTGGTTTTTGCCTGTGCCAAAATAATAGTAGCAAAATAATAAACATTGGAAAATAGTATTATTGATTTATTATTTTGAATCCTTTTGGTTTTTAAGTAAATTATATAGCCGTGTACTGTACATACAGTGAAATTTTGCTTTTAAAAAACTTTAAAATAGGTGGCGGCAAACACTTTATTCCTAGCACTCGAATCTTATTGGTAAAACATACAAATTTCTGCAAAAATTTTGTGGAATGTTCTCCCGCAGTTATTGAAAATATCGAAAAATATAATCCAAACTAAGAAACACAAACTCACAAGTAAAAAATCTTCCAAGTGACTCTACGCGTACATAGCGAATGGTTAACTCAAACACATTTGTGACGTCCACTAAGGCAAAAGAGGACTTAGAGCTGAAAGTTGATGCGTCAACTATTTCTTTACATCTCCAAAAACAAAATCTGTAAGCAAGATTCCAAAGGAAAGTCCCACTACTAAACTACAGACAGGTACGCAATCGCTCTTATTTCGCGATACTTTACTCCGACTGGCCCCATACAAAATGGCGCACATTCTCTGCACAAATGCGTCCAAAGTAGTTCTTTTTGGTGCATATGGGACGTATGGGACAAGAATATGTGTGACGTGACCAAACAACAAATAATATGATCCAAAATTTTTTCCAGCCCGTCAAGCACTATGGTGGGCAAATCAACATTTGGGGATGTTTTTCATATCATGGTCCATATATTGGATAAGAGGTAACATGGATGCCCCAATGTATGTGGAAATAGTAAGAACAATCATGTTGTCTTATTCAGATAAAAATATGCCACTCAAATGGGTGTTTTAGCAGGAAAATTTTCCTAAGAAACCAGTAAATTGACAAAAAAAATGGTTTTGCGAAAATGAAAGTGATAGTTCGGAGTAACTGACTAAACCAAGAGCATACGTAAACTAATATCTAACTAGATTATTTATAAATACCTAAATAAAATTATTGAAAAAAGAATTGTTGTCTGTTGAGTTAAATGTAAATAAATTCAAGATTTTACAAAAAAAAAATCAATTTGAAGTTATGCGCATTTCTCTGGTGGCTTATTAGGCTCACCAAAAAAAAAATTATTTTATTTTTACATTAATATTCCCATAAAATTCCCATCTTGTAAATATATAGATAATGTATTTATTTTTCATAAGAGCTTTATTTTTCATTTTATTCATTCTTATTAATCTTTAAATTACTTTTATCCAGTCAATATTTGAATAAATATTGTTTACGCTGAGCTCATTTTTTTTAATAGATTAATTGATTTCATTGTCTGAATAAAATTATAACAAGAATGTGAAAATATAGTTTATCTTTTTTGAAGCTCAGCAAAGGATTTTTTATATTTTTTGAAGCTCAGTAAAGGATCTTTTAGTTTTTTGTTTTACGATTTGTTTGAAATTAACCGTCATACATATATTATAAATGATTTTATAGACTTACCCTCCATTTGTAAACCAAAATGTATTCCATCCTGTTGACACTGACGAAAGTTTCGATGAATTTCAGTTAAGGACAAGCTGTAGTCAACAATATGACATGGAACAAAATTATCTTCCCGCAATTCATTCTGCATTGATGTTATTTTATGTATATTTAAATCCAATAATACAATAACTCCTTCCTCGCTACCAACAGCTAAACAACCATCAAAATTTTGTAAGAGACTGCGACGACATGCAGACGAATCCATAAAGCGGGCACAAGTAATGTGTAAACTTAATTCAATGTTGTGCAAAACACTACTCAGCTCAACCGAGTATAGAGCCACAAAACTACCACCGCCACCTGGCCCACGAAAGCTCTCTAAAACTACAGCCAGCAACATGAGTTCAGGATTGTTGGGAAATATTTCTTCAACGCACTTAATACAACAACTTTCATAGCCACGGGATTCACAAAATTCATAACTAGAAATTGTTTGACCATTGCGCAATGAAACAATCTGTAGAACCGAATTTCTGGCCAACCATGCCCATTTCCCATGACGTATAATACCTCCTAACTTTTGACCTAAACAATAAAAATTAAAACTATAAATTTTCTGCAAAAATTTAATACAAATTAAATATTAACCAACCAATAAGTAATTCCTCAGCATCTGGAGATTGAGGGGGGCTCGTTAACGGCACATACGGTAAATCGGTGAAGTTCACTGTGTGCCGGCCATCAACTTCAATGTCGTGCCATTCCATAATGTTGATTACACAGATAGATATATTTATGAAATCCTAAAAATTTAGATAACTGAAGTGTTGCACTATTTTTAAAAATTTTACTTAATTTTTTTTTTTTTTTTGTTATTTATATATATTTCACTCAACAATATTCACGTTTCGCGGTGCAATCATTTGTTTTTCTTGAATTTAACAACGGGTATGTTCAGTTTATGTGAATATTTTCTATTCTCTTCTTCTTCTTACTTTTCCTTAAAATGAATATTTCAATCATTTCAATTTGATAGCGAAATTTAAAAACAGTAATTTTTAGTAACTTTTGTGTTGCATACACACAAAAGAATTCATAGGTAATATTTCCTAAAAACTTGGTATAAAATTTACTAAGCAAAATGGTAGAATGGCAGTTACAAAGTTTCTTAGGTAATATAACTATAATTGTAAGTAATTTCTATGTTCGAAAATATTACCTACAAACTTAGTTAAAATTGCTTAGAAATATTGAAAAATTACCACAAAAAGCGAAGTAAATTCATATTTGTATTTTTGGTAAGTTATCTAAACAAAATGTGTATTAAAATATATATTTTAGTTAATTAAATTTAGCTTTTTTACACACAAAAAAATAGTCGAGGTAATATATCCTAAGTCGGCTTAGGTAGTTTCTTTTTATATGAGCATAAATAATTAAGTTTTGTTACCTTAGTCATTAAGTTATTTTAAAAATACATTTTACCTTAAAGCCTAGTTAATATTACTTATGAAATTAGATTTCGCCTTCGAAATAAATTTAAAACTTTTTTATTTATTTCAATGTCAACAGAAAATATTTTCATGAAAAAGGTATGTATGCAATAAAATTTAATCAAAAAAATTAAAAACTTTATTTTTAGCAAAAATAGGAACAGACAATTTCACAGACATATCAATATCAATGGGTTAAGCATCGAGAAAACCAAAGCTAGTATTTTTAACTGCAAAATTTTGGTACAGATTTCACCGTAGACGATAACATCGATTCTCTAAAGTTTAGTGGCCGAATTCGGGAGGACCAGTGTAGAAAACTGTCAGAAACCAGCTAAAATTTAAAGTGAAGTTGTCAAAAGCGGAAAGGGTGCAAAAAATATTTTGCAATGATGTATTGTGCGACGTGGTAAGGAGATTTTGCAGTAAGTTTTTAAATAACTGAATAATTTTGAAAATTTTTTTTCTATTATATTATATTTTTTATATTATATATAAGCAATCGTCTTGATGAAAGTGAAGGGCTTATACAAAGTACTATTGGAATGTAAATCAACTGTAAACCTAACAAACCATGGTGATTTCTTCTCCATATTAAGATTTTGGAGATTTAAAATGTATTTTAATATTTAAGTTCATTTATGTTTAATGTTTCTTTTTAATAAAAACATAAGAATTCAAATTGCAAATAATTTTTAAGATATATACAGGAAAATTACTGCTTTAGTAAATTCAAGAACCATTTGCAAAAAGAGTAAATTTACCAAAAAATAATTTATAAATTTTCCAAATATTATAGGTACTTAAACAAAAACTTTAGGTAATATTTCGAACATAGAAATTACCTAAACTGAATGTCATATTACATAAGAAACTTTGTAACTGCCATTCTACCCTTTTGCTTAGATAATTTTATACCAAGTTTTAAGGAATTATTACCTATGGATTTTTTTGTGTGTATGAAACCTAACGTGCATGTAAGTAGGTGTAGGTAAAATAAAGTAGCTTCTTAATTATCCATAATAATTTATTTATATACAATTTTTATAATTTACGTACATATGTATGTATAATACTTAATTAATATATTTTTAAAGATATACACATCTTTTTCCCGCACATTTTTCTTCTTATTCTTATTTTATTTTTGGTGAAATACGGCCACTTGTGATGAATCCACATTATATTCACTTTCTCAAACTTTGCCTAAACACTTTTTTTAACTTTTTGGCTAATTGAGAAGAAATACGATGGACGGCTTTTTGAAATCCAAATTGTATTCTTTTTAGAAATGTTAGCAATATTCGCAATATATGTAAATATATAAATTATAGGTCTTAATTTCAAGATGATTGAATGTCTAAATAAAAATTAAAACATTAAATTTTGTGGTATTTGCTTGAAAAAATGTTGATACTTTACATACCTACATATGTATGTATGTATTTCATCCTTTATGGTCATTTTGCAAAAGCCTTCAGAATTTTAATTTCTAAATTAAAAATTAAAATAATTTTTTATTTCTTTTAAATAAAAATTCAAAAAATAATTTATTTATGTATATAAATTTTTCTTGACACTATTTTTTCAATTGACAATAAAAGAAAATCAATATTAATACAAAGAAATTCGAACAAGATTTCCAATTAATTAGCAATATTAACATATTTTTTAGGTAATACGTCTTTTATAAATCTCCAATTTACTTAGATAATAAAACAAAATAATTTTATTTCTATATAAAAAGAAATTACCTATACAAGCTTTGGTAGTATTGCCTCTGTTATTTTTTTGTGTGTACACACATTTATAAGTTATATATTTACCTAAAACTTGGTATAAAATTAACTAAGCGCAAGAGTAGAATGGCAGTTACAAAGTTTCTTAGGTAATAAAACTATAATATTAGGTAATTTATATGTTCGAAAAATATATCTAAATTTTTTTGTAAAATTCCTTAAACATTTTGGAAAATTACCTTTAATAGCAAAGTCAATTTATACATTGTGTTTTGGTAAATTTAATATTTTTGTAAATGGTTCTTACATTTGCTAATTTAGTTATTTTCCTATATACATATATTAGAGAAATAATAATCTTCTAATATTCATTTTTTAATATGTTTATTATTAAACAACATGAAATATGTAATATATATTCAGATATTAAAGTCAAATGTTAAAATATATTTAAAATTTAAATTACCAAAATCATGATATGCTGTAGATGTATCTTACGATGACGATGGTTTGATAGGTTTTTCGTTAATCCAATCATACTTTGCAAAGCACCCTTACATTCAGCAATGCACCTCTTTCTCACAAATATTTTTATGTGACATTAAAACATAAATAAAACAGCTTTCAAATTATTTCGAACAATCTATATCTATTCCACAAAGTAGAACAGAGTCGTCATATCGTGGCTACAAATTTGCCAAAATCAGTTTTTTAGAATATGGTGGGAGAAAGAAATAGAAATATTGTATGAATATAAAATTTACGAATGTAAAAGTGATACGCTATGTGTGTTGGAATTTTGAAACGAAGCAGAAAACCAAAACAAAACAAACAAAAATCACATTATACATAACTTTGAGTCTACATTAGACAAATTTTTATCAAGACAAACGTCAAAATCAGTGCGAATCAATACAAGGTAGCCTCAGTTAAACAGCTGATTATTATTTTTGATTGTTACAGCTGTCAAACTGCATATATAAAAAACACTAGTGAATTCGCCATATTGTTGTTTTTGCACAACTGTTGCCACCTTCCATAAATTCGAGTTAATTTTGACGTTTGTCTTGATAAAAATTTGTCTAATGTAGACTCAAAGTAACAAACAAATTTAACAAGCAAATTTTAAATCATTTACATTTTTTTTAAACAAACTATAAAATATAATAAAATAAATTTGGCATTTCTAATATTTTAAAATAGAGTTTTATTGTTATTTAAACGATTTAAAAAGTAAAAAAATAATAAATCTTGAATAGATGATCAAAACAAAACGCAGTTAGAGAATTTAGTGTGAATGAAAGGCAATAGTATACATTTTCTGTCTCTGTTTTCTTACACTACTGTATGTATACTGTGACTGATGTTTAAACATCATGTTAAAATTATATGCTCAAATTTCAATGTTTTCAATATGGCGTACATGCATTCATGTTAATTTCTTGTTTTCTCATTGTTTTGTTGTTGCATTCTACGTACATACAATAATTTCTTTGTGTGTGTTAGTAAAAAACATTGTGTGCGATGCTTGGTGTTTAAACATGGTTCTTTTAACATTTGCTTTAACAACCGTGTTTAAACATCGAAAAAATTAACATTAAGTTGAACGGTCTACATTTACCATTAACATGATGTTAGTGTTACTGTTAAATATTTTATGTTAGGTGAGGACCACGAGTAATGAATCCTAAATATTTTATTTTGTCTACTTTTTCAATGATTTTGTTATTAATTTTAAATTTAGTACTGTTGTTCATATTTATTTCCATAATTTTTGTTTTATTTTCGTTAAATTTTAGTTTATTCTTTTTTAACCAATCATTTACATTTCGCATATCGTACAATTCAAATGTATATGTTTAATAGTTCTTTAATAGCGTTTTATAAGAAGAGAAATTTTATAAATTTTATATTAAGACATTTTAATTTTATTGTTGACTGCATTTTTCATTTTATACATATCGTCACCGAAAATGCAAAACAACGTAACATCAAAATTTTCAAATTTGTGTTTTTGATGAAATATAGTTTATTATTCCAAAATACGTGTGATCACAAATTTTCAGACTTGTAGCTCAAAAAATGACGATAATATGTTACGGACCGTTTGGCTGGCGAGGTTTCCAACTAGCTCTAGGGCATATAATCTCTGGGAAGGTCCCAACCCTTTCTCACCAGCCTCGTACCCGCACACTAAAATTTGAACAAAACTACAAAACTTAACTGACACTACAAAAACAACTCTACCACATGAAGAATTTTTGAGACAGCTGATCGTCTCGTTTGCCCTCCCAACCATGTCGTAGCAGCATCCGCTTCCGTATTTCCTACGACCCAAAACCCACTTGACCTCAATCTCCACTTACCACTCCATCATCACCTATACCTTTGCCAAACTAAAACATTTCAAGAAATTTCAAATTAAAATTACATTATTTATTTATAAATCAAATTTAAAATAAGAATAATAAATAAATAACAACTAATAATAATATTTACAATAATAATAACAATGATAATAATAATAATAATAATAATAATAATAATAATAATAACGGTAATAATAGTAATAATAATAATAATTGGACAAATAATATTTACAAAATAATTAAAACAAACACTGATATTTACAATTTTCCCTCCTGTTCATTTTCAAAATCTCTTTAATTTCATTCTTTTTCTATGTATATATAGATATATGTATATGTAACCTTTTATCTCTTTTAATTTAATTTTTTATTTTTCTACTTTATTTTTATTTTATTTTTTTTTTATTCTATTTTTCTTTGTTTCATAAATATATCTTTCTGTGGATGTCGAACGACTCTTGACTGAAAAAAGAAGAGTTCGAAGAGAGTGGCAACTGCACAGATCCCCTCAACTCAAATCGAAGCTAAGAGAATGCCAAAAGCGCCTTAATAAGCTACTTAGAGTATCAAAAAACTGAATCACTGAATGAATATTTGGAAAACCTAGATGCCACCCCGTATTCGAATTACTCACTATGGCGAGCTACGAAGAAGTTAAAAAGACCAGTTACAAGTAGGCCCCCTCTACGAAATACAAATGGAGGCTGGGCAAGAAATGATACCGAAAAGGGGAATCTGTTTGTTAGTCACCTAAAGAACGTGTTTTCCCCAAATTTATCAGATGACATAATGGAGTTGCCACTTGTTGTACCCCGTTTTAGAGCAGTTGAACCCCTTTGTTTTGAGATTCGAGAGATCGACAAGGCTATTGTTGACTTAAACTCCAAAAAAGCACCTGGTATTGACAAGATCAGTAACAAAATGCTTTTGGAGCTACCCCGGGTAGCAATAAGAATAATACTTTTTATTTTTAATGCTATATTACGCCTTGAATATTATCCACCAGAATGGAAGGTCTCATTGGTTACAATGATACCTAAGCCCGGAAAAGATCACACTAAAGTAGAATCGTATAGGCCTATTAGCCTGTTGTCGAATATATCAAAGCTATTTGAGAAGCTATTAATGAAAAAATTGAAACCGATAGTGAATCGTTTCGATTGTATTCCAACACATCAATTTGGTTTTAGAGAAAAACATAGCACCATAGAACAAACTCACTCACTTATAAATGTTATATCTAAGACATTTGAAGAAAAGAAATATTGCTCTGCTCTCTTCATTGACGTTTCTCAAGCCTTCGATAAAGTATGGCACGAAGGATTATTATTTAAAATTAAACAATATTTACCCACAAATACGCATAAGCTGCTAGAAAGCTATTTAACTCATCGAAAGTTTGTTCTTAAAGAGGGAGACTTTATAAGCTCTCCGCAGTCCATTGGAGCAGGTGTACCCCAAGGCAGTATACTGGGTCCCTTTTTATATTTAATATACACTTCTGATATGCCAACTAATAGTCGTACCCATATATCAACATTTGCAGATGACACAGCAATTCTAGGCGTTCATGAAAACCCCCAAGAAGCATCTAAACTCTTGCAGGATCATATACTATTTTTAGAAAAATGGTTGAAGCAATGGAGAATAAAAGTGAATGAACAGAAATGTATACATATTACATTCACATTGCGGAGAGATTCGTGCCCCCCAATCCTGATAAATAATCAGATTATACCCCAACAAACGGATTATACCCCTTGGTATGTATCTAGATCGACGTCTTACGTGGAAATCACATATAGATAAAAAATTAACCCAAATGAAGTTGAAATCACTTCAGATTAACTGGCTAATTGGTAGAAATTCTAAATTAAGTCTGGACTGCAAACTGTTGATCTATAACTCAATTATAAAGCCAATATGGTGCTATGGTATCCAACTATGGGGCACGGCCTCAGCTTCAAATGTTGAAAAAATTCAAAGATTCCAAAATAAAATACTTCGAATGATAACCGCAGCACCCTGGTATATAAAAAATGATAATATTCACAAGGACCTCAATGTTCCTATTGTTAAAGATGAAATAAGAAAACACGCAGAATCGTATTTGAGGAAGCTTGAAGTACATCCTAACCCACTTGCTCGAAACATAATAAGAAGCGATGGCTACAACCGTTTGAGAAGAAGGAACACAACAGACCTCCGCCTAAGCTAAACTCTTTGATTACATATAGTTTTTCGTCCGACAGTGGTTGGACTTAATATAAATTAAGATTTAGAGTTAAGATTTGTATACTTATTATTAGTTCACTTAATTTAGTGAAGATTCAATAAATAAATTTAGATAAAAAAAAAAAAAAAAAAAAATATATATATATATATATATATATATATCTAAAGAAGCTGCGCTGCATTCAGATTGAGAGCGAGACAAAGAGAGTGAGCAAATAAATTAGAGGCTAAAATACACAAGTAGAACAAAGCTAGATGGTGGTTGTAAATTGTGGCTGCCTACGCTGAATTGTAATTATAACGGCAGCAACATGTTGTGCTGACAGTGATCAGCTGATAATTTTTGCTGATACTGTAGCTGACTACGCGCTATTGTAATTTGGGCTATACACACAAAATATAACACATGACACTCGTTACACGGGGTTACGGGACACTACACTTATTATTAACTTATATTTAGGATTTAAATTATTTATTTTAGTATATAGGCTTATCTTATTGTTATTTAATTTAATTTTAACTATTTTTTTTTATTATCATATATTTATTTTGCATTCTATTATTATATTTTTTTATTTAGTATATTTTCGTGCTATTCTAATTCTAGCTACATTTATTTAAAAATATTGTTAATATTTTCACGGTTGGTTTTAGTTTATTTTAAAATTTTTATATATAATAATATTCCTTCGTTTTAGTAGTTTTAACTTAAATAAATTTTATATTAAGCTTTATCTTTTTTTATGTTTAAACTTTTTTCTTTATTTTTGCCAACCAAGTATATTACCAACTAGATATTTTTGGTTATATCAGTTTTCTCTTCTTTTCTTCTAATAAATATTAATGAAAGCAATAATTTTCTTAAGTCAAAATAACGTAACATCACATTTGTTAAAAACATAAAAAAATTTGTTTGTCTTTTTTTTACGAATTTAGATTGCAAAGGATTACAAATATAATGGCTATTAAAATTTTGGAGTAAAAGTTATCAGAAATCGTCTTAATTACAATTTTTCTAAAATTTGTATTGATGTTACGTTGTTTTGACTTCATAAAATTGAAATCTTGAAAAACGTAAACCACATATCTTAAAAAATATTTAATAAAAATAAAAATATTCATCATCAATATATTAGGCAGTATTTAAGGATGTAACAACCCAAAAATCTTGTTTGTAGGACAATTAGTTTAGATTTTAGAAAGTATTTTGTACCTCCTGTAAAGTTATGAAAAGTGATGTTACGTTGTTTTGCATTTTCGGTGACGATATACACTTTTTTAAGTGTATATGTATACAATATTTTCTCTTACCAACACTATTAAACACTGAACATACTCCATATAATAAACAAAATCAGGGTTCCCAGATTTTTTTCGAGTCACATCCCCAAATAGCGAGTTTTCATCCCCAAAAATCCCCAAATAGCTATTAATTATATCCCCAAAAATCCCCACTTAAATAATAGCTAAATTTTTGAGATCTTCTTTGTACTTCAATACATTTTTTCCAAATAGTCAATAATATTAAAGAAAATTTCATAAAAATTTTCAAAAAAATAAGATTTTATGGAAATTTTTAAATATTTTTATAGCCCAGCAAAAACTTTGCTTTCCTGGTAAGCTAGCAGGTATAATTGGAAATAAAAATAAACTACTTATTTTTTGTCTCAATAACTAGTTATTTTTGTTCGAGTTGTCCATGAATTCTAGTAGTTATTTTTAGACTCTAGTGATACTATAAAATATGTACCTAAACAAAAATAAAAATATAAAAAAAACGAAAAAATTTGCCGTCAGTGAGTTTTGAACTTGGGACCCTATTAACTTGTCGTTTTTAATGACTAACGTCTTACTCGGTACACCATCTCGCACTTAATATTCGAAGCTAAAAAACTTGTTTTAGCATAAAATATATTTTTAAAATATTTTGTTAAAAAAACGAATAGCATCAGAATGGGGTTGAACCGGCAACCTTCTGGTTGCTAATCCTGCGCTCTAGACAACTGATTCATGTGATTGTAACTTACTCCGCAATTATACTATTGAGTACTTATTTATGTAATGTAGAGAAGGCAAATAATAATGACGCTTACTTTCCAGGAATGTACTTTAATAAGTAGTTGCCATTACCGAAAACCAAAAAGTTTTTGCTGGGAGTTAATGCAAAGACCGAAAATTACATTTTTATTTAATATTCAAAGGTATGAAAATATGATTATCCAAATTCCATCGAATAAAATAAATAACTACTTGTTGAAGACTGAAGATCAAATTATTTCAACTCTTCTTTACTATTACAATAACAATAATGGAACACCATTTATTCAAAAATTACTTTCGTAGCCATTCCGTACAGAAATTTTAATAATTTTTTGGAGTTTATAGTATGAATTCAGTATTACTGTATTATTTTTAATTGTCGTCAGGGCACTGTTGTTGAAATAAATATAGTTCTATCTTAACAAGAACTTCATATCCAGCGAAAAAATATGTTTTTTTCTATTGTTTTTAAGTAAAAAAAGGAAGATTTTTTTATATTAAAATAAAAATCCCCAAAAATCTTCAAAAAATCCCCAAGCCTTTAAAATTATCCCCAACAAATCCCATAATCCCCAAACCAAAATTTTCATCCCCATTTCCAAAAGTAAATCCCCAATTTGGGGATAAATCCCCTAATCTGACAACACTGAACAAAATCACCGGCATAAAAAAGTATTGCCGATTTAAAATTTTGCATAATTTATTTCATCAGATTATTTAAAACGACATAGCGATTTCAAGGTGTAAAAATCAGATTTTTTTTTATAATTCATAAGTACAAATTTTTGATAAACAATGACATTGTGTTCATGTTAAAAAAAAATAGCTTGCCTATTATTTTCATAAAAATTGGCAACCCTTTAGCTTAAACTTCATTTTCTACGAACGACAATTTTTGCTTGTAGCACACATTTTTTTTATTGCTTATAATGAAGTTGGTGTTTTTTATGAAAAATTTACACAAGAAAATTTTTGCATAAATATTTTATTGATAACCAAAAGTATAAAGAAATGGTGTGTAATTGAATAAATAATAATACGATTTATAGCAATTGCTGAACATTTTTAACGAAAAAAAGAAAAAAGCCTTTAAAAAATAAGAAGAACAAGCATAGCACCACCATAAACCACAATAAGGCAGCACGCGTCTGTATTTATTTGCAATTTTACACTTTGAAATTATTTTGTTGCAGCAATTTAAAGGAAAAAAAAAGAAAAATCATACATATACTAGAATAATTTGAAATGGCACAACATAACGCTGTGTCTGCATTGGCAGATGAATTATCAAAAGCCGTAGAGCTTATCATGCATCCCCAAACAACTCAGCAAGCCCGCATGGAGGCATACATGGCCTGCGAAAGATTTAAGGAAGAAAGTCCCCTTTGTGCACAAGTTGGTTTATTTCTTGCCAGTGGTCAATATACGCAAAATGTTAAACATTTTGGTCTTCAACTCATGGAGTACACTATTAAATTCAAATGGAATTGTATATCACAGGAGGAAAAACTTTTCATTAAAGAACATGCAATGAAATTGTTGTTAATGGGCGTTGGACCAGCCGAAGATCGCTCACTTTCACATCTAAAAGATGCCGTTTCACGTATAATAGTGGAGATGATTAAAAGAGAATGGCCACAACAATGGACCACTTTGCTGGCAGAATTATCGGATGCCTGCACTAAAGGAGAGTCACAAACAGAGTTAGTGCTGATGGTATTTTTGCGTTTGGTGGAAGACGTGGCTCTATTACAAACCATTGAATCTAATCAGAGACGTAAAGACATGTACCAGGCTTTGACCAACAATATGAACGATATATTTGAGTTTTTCCTACGACTCATCGAATTGCATGTAACATCTTTCCGTGAGGCCACGGGACAAGGTCATTTTCAAAAAGCCAATGCTCACAGTCGTGTTGTGGAGGTGGTCTTATTGACCTTGACTGGTTTTGTAGAATGGGTTTCAATAAATCATATTACCTGCAATAATGGTAAACTTTTGCAAATCTTGTGTATTCTATTGAATGACAAAGCCTTCCAGTGTAATGCAGCAGAATGTCTTTCGCAAATAACAAATCGCAAGGGTCAGGTTAAGGAGCGCAAACCTTTGCTCTTGCTATTTGGCGAAGAACCAATGCGCTATATATACTCTGCTTCACAAATGATACCCAGTGATAGTAGTGTCTCTAATTTGGAACAAAATCATCAATTTTTGAAAAAACTAGTTCAAGTTCTTAGTGGCATGGCACAACAGTTAGTGTTGCTGTGGGGCAAAGAAGAAGGAGCTATACAGCGTCCTCCACATCTTGAAATATTTCTGGAATGCTTATTGTATTTGGTGCGTCATTCATCGTTGAATGTGGCCCATGGTGCTGCTTTAATATGGAATGTTCTGTTAAAACATGACGCTATTTCTAAGGACCCCGGTTTAGTTGTCTACATTCCAAAAATTATTGATGCGGTTGCACCACGCATCATTAAGACGCCTTATCCATCAGCACGTTGCCTAACTGGTGGTGGGCCAAATATGGGCACGACTGCTTCTTTCATCTGCCTGGAATATGACTCTGAAGAAGAGTTTGCTGTCTTCTTTTATAGATGTCGCACAGATTTCCTTGAAATATTTCGCCAATCCACCTTAGTACAACCATTGGTGACATTCGCATATTGTGAGCAATGGTTAAATCTTCGTTTGGCAAAGGCTCATTCGGAACGTGGCAATGTGCAGTGTAGTGTCTTGGATCCCAGCTATTTAGAATGGGAAGCTCTTGTTTCGGTACTTGATGGTGTACTCAGTCGCATTTTAATGGTAGCGGAACGTCCGTCTGTGCAGGCTGGTTTACGATTGTTGGAAGACTGTTTGAAATTGGAGACTGACAACCCGCTGACTTTATCTATTTTGCTATCGTGCATTTCAGCTCTCTTTGTGTTCCTCAGCATGTCATCGTGCCAAATCACACCCAATAATTGTGTGGCCATGAGTGGTGTGTCTCTGCTGCCACGAGTTTTAGAGAAAATTTTCAATGCTCTGATATTCCGTGATCCCAACAATCCAAATCCGGCGCCCCATCAGCCGTTAACACCACGTGTACAAGCCTGTAAAAATCTTCGTCGACATGCCGCCTCACTTATAGTGAAACTGGGTCATAAATATCCCCTATTGTTGTTACCCGTTTTCGAGCAAATCAACTCTCATGTAAAGTCTTTGTTCCAGCAGCCACAACATCCCATTAGTAAAATGGATAGAGTTACTTTACAAGAGGCTCTTTTACTAATCTCTAATCATTTTTGTGACTACGAGCGACAGTATGCATTTATAGGAGAGATAATGCGTGACAGCTTACCTCATTGGTCGGCCTTTTCGCACGCTTTTAAGTCAGCCTTGGACTTTATGCATTTCGTTGGCTTAGACCAGGCTCCCATCTACCCCATAGAGAATGACCCGTGTGGTCCCCACCGTAGTACTCTCATCGACGCTTTGTACATAGTGTTGGGTGTGATTAAACGTTGCACTTGGCCCGATGATCCAGATCGGGCATCGAGAGGTGGCTTTGTTGTGGGCTTTACAGAACTTGGTAATCCTATATGTCGTAATCCAGCTTCTCCACACGTCATACCATTGTTGCCGCATATCTTGTCGCTTTTACGAGTTTTGAATGAACTATTCAAACAGGATGCTATTGCTGGGCTCTCAGAAGGTTATCGCAATATACATTCTATGCTGGAACATGAAAAGAAAGTGCTAATGGGAGTTTGTGCAGTACCAGCAGATCCCTTGGATCCTACGGTCAAGAAACCACCAACCCCATTCGATAAAATGCAACAATTTATGACTCTACTCTATGAGGGTTGTTACCACATGATGGGTTCAGCCGGCCCCTCTCTTGGACGTGATCTCTATCAACTAGAGGGTGTAGCAGATGCATTAATTAACAGCGCCTTCACCTGTTTGGATGATTTGCCAGATTATCGTCTGCGTCCTATTGTGCGGGTGTTTTTCAAACCGTTTGTTTATTCATGTCCCCCAGCATTTTATGACACTGTGTTATTACCCATCTTTGCTCATATATCGCCCATTATGTTTAATCGTTTAACTGCAAGATGGGTTTACATAACGTCACTCTACGAGTCGGGCCAACTGAATGAGGAGGAACAATCAAACGACACCCAAGAAGTACTCGAAGATATGTTAAATCGTTCACTAACACGCGAATATTTGGACGTCCTTAAAGTGGCTTTGGTGGGTGGACAAATTGGACCCGACAACAGTACGGCCAACAATGCCACAGGCACTTCTAATCTTCCTTCAGATGTGACTATGGATGCTGAGGAACATTCCATGGACGGTGTAGCACACACTAGAGCTGCTCAAGCTGCTTTGCTTTCAGATATTATAAGTGATTTAGGTGCCAAGTTGCTACGTAATCCAGCCACTACCAACTACATACTAATGACATTGCTCGGTGCTCTTTCTTGGAATGATGGTACATGCAATCTGAAAGCGGTAAATATTTCTGCTCCAGTCATGCGTTTCTTAGCGTCTGAACAGCTAATGGATGCCAACAAGGCTGTAGCAGCTTTTACTGCCGTTTTGCGTGGCCTCCAAGTGCATGGCCAACATGAAGCTAATCAAGCAGGCCTTATTACCTTGGGTGTACAATTCTATGAACTTTTACGCCCTAAATTCCCAACCCTTTCGGAAGTATTACAAAGCATTCCGAATGTTTCATCGGCCGATGTTCAAAAGTTTGATGAAAAAATTGCTGTTGCCCCCGTTAAGGGTAATAAGGTGGATAAAGCTAAAAAGGATCTATTTAAAAAATTAACCGCTCCCCTTGTTGGTCGCAGCATAAATCAACTATTTCGTCATGAAATTAAAATAGCCAATTTACCGCCGATGCCATCACAGAAATTAAAAAATTCTTCTGATTTAATTGACACGAATCAAAATACTGGTCTTACTGGTCTGTTCCAGACACCAAATACCAAGTGACAGCCATTGTAAAATATATAAAAATTATATATGTGAGTATATCAAAGGATTTTTGTATTTACATACATTATTATATTTTTTTTTTAATTGGTAAAAGAATTTAGAATTATATGTTTATGTTTACAATTTTTTTTCTGGATAAGGAATTATTATTTTTATTATTTATTTTTAACTTAATTTTTCAAAATTTATTAATAGTATATTATATATATTATTTATATGCTTCCAATATCTTTTCAGATTTAACTAAAAATATTGATATTTAAAATATATGTATTGCCCTAAATATATATGTATATCAAACGTAATTTAAATCAAATATTTTGTTGATGAAACACTTACTTAATTCGAATAGTCTAATATAATATTGAAAATACGGACTTTCAACAAAAACTACAACAATTTAAAAATTCCTGAGTAAAACTCTTAACTAAGAATAGTATCATTGTACTTTCCTTCTGAAGCTGTACTGATTGAAGTTGAAAATGATGGTGATGATGATATGATGCTCTAGCAACTAGTTATTTATTATTAACTATTTCTTATTTTATTTCATTCAAATTCAATTAAATTAGTATTGATTGAAGTTGGATGCATAATTATTATAAATAAATTATTATTTTTTTATACAAATGAAAAAGCCAACATCCCCCACTTCTTTTATAAAAAAATATAAACTAAACTACTTGTTATGTATGTTTTGGAATCATTATGTTTTTGGTTAATTTGATTTTAAAAATGTTAAAAATTTATTTATCTTTTATTTCTATTGATTAATTTTATTGGAGTTTTTACAACTTTTTTTTAATATAATTATAATGCAAAATTTCTGTTGAGAGGAAATTTTATAAATTTATTGAATAGAATTATTTTACAAAGAATATGCATACAATTGAATATTTAAAATTAAATTATGTAAATGTAATGCTAAGAATTTTTTAATTAAAATTATGATTATTTATGAAATAAGAAATCAAATATTAAACGAAAGTAAACTTAAACGAAATTATTATGAAAAGTAAAGAAAAAATAAAATTCACTTTGAATATATCGTCTCATTGGACATTTGTAGTTTTCTTAATTTTTTAATATATTTTGTAAAAAACTAGCAATTCAACAATTTAAATTGCTTTAAAATTTGTAAATGCCAATTGAATCTATCTATATCAGAGATGCGAGGTTAGACTACAAATTCTGCTTACGTAGCGTTGCTTCACTGGGACACTATAAACAACTTCGTTCGACTGCTGCTTTTTCAACAGACTTCGCTACGCAACTTAAAAAAATACACTAAGCAAAATGATTGATGAAAAATGGGAAACTAATTTCTTTTTTATACATTTAATATTGTCATCATATCTTACACTTTTTTACATCATATCTTACACAATTTTCTTAAAAAAAAAAATAAAGTCGTCAATAAAAAAAAAAAAAATAAGGTTAAGTTTACTTTCTACAAATGAAGAGCTTTTTCAGTGTAAAATTGAGCTGCGTTCATTCAATCTCACCGCTTGACCTGAGACAAAAAACTAGTGAATGTTCGCAAAAACGAGCAATTTTCCAAACAAATTTATTCGAGAAATTATCGAAAATAAAATAAAAAGTGAATGTTCGTAGCATCGCAACTTACTCGATATTTTGTTACATAAAAAACCTATTTTGTTTGTGCGTGTCATTCTTCAGTCATAGTTTTATTTTAATTTTTTCGCTCAACTTTTAATGATTATTTTTTTGCTCACAATATAAGACTTAACATGAGAAATTAAACTATTACGCAATTTTTAATAAAACAGATTTTTCATCGTAAATTAGATTTATTCACTAAAAGGCAAGTGTGATGATACTTTTTTCATACAATTTTTTACTAAAAATCTATTTTTTTTTTACTAAAATTCAAATTTTTTACTAAAAATCAATTTTTTATTTTTATTAAAATAAAATTTTTTGCTAAAAATAAAATTTTTCAATAAGAATAAAATCTGTTACTAGTTAATAGTTTCATTTCTCATGTTAAATTTTATATTGTGAGCAAAAAGGAAAAAATTAAAAATAATAATTATTTTTGACCAAAAAATATTTATACCAAATACCAAAATATTTTTTGTTGATCCCAGCTTTGTGTTTTGAAAATTTTACAACTTTTTGGAAATGTTCAAAGTTTGCATAGGGCTTGTGAGGATAGTGTTGCCCAAAACGTTTTCCGGTTATACTTTACACGAATTTAGGTTAAGATTTCTTTTAATAGCATACAAAAACGAGAGAGAAACTATAGTCAGTCAAGACCGACCATATGATACCCTACACCATTAGACCTGTATCAAATTGTAAACTAACACTTTTACTAAATGTAAAATAAATTATATAAATACATAATAATGATTCCCGGAAGTGGGTTTATATGGGAGCTGTGGTAAATTATGGACCGATTCTCATAAATTTTGGCAATGATGTTTCTACTTATACAAAAGTTATTTGTGTTGAATATTAACTTGATATTATCATTCGTATGGGATTTTTGCACGTTAAAATGATTTTCGGAAGAGGGGTTTATATGGGAGCTATGGTCAATTATGGACCGATCCTGATGAAATTTGGCACAAACTTATATAAAACTTTGGCACAACACTTATATAAAACTCCTTTGTACAGAGTTTCATTGAGATATTGCTATATTTACGGCATTTATGATCGTTTGTTCACAAGGTTTACATGGACAGCCAGCCAGAAGGACGGACGGATATCGTTAAATCGACTCAGAAAGTGGTTCTGAGTCGAACGGTATACAACCACCTATATTAGTGTAGAGTATAAAAATATTCTTGTGTGAAATTTCAAAGCTTGTGGTTGTTTCTCAGCGTCTTTTACTTCTTTTTAAGTGAAATACAGTAAAAAGAAAAGGAGTGTTCTAGAAATTTTTATGTTTTTTATGTTGGACACTTAATTTGTGCAGCATAACAGAATCTGTGAAATTACCTTTTTTACCATATTTAATATTGTAATTTTACCTAAAACTGTGATTGACAAAATTAAAAAAATTAATATTGACGAGGGCGATAGCCCACCAGTCTTTAGAGAGGTTGAGGAGGAGAAAGCTACCAAAAGAGGCAGTATATTATAATGTTGATATGTCCCTTGTCGATGAATGTAAGTCCACTCTCTCCATTACAACTAAACCGGCGTTAGAATCGGGCGTTGAATCGAATAGTAAATCCTTGGTCGCGACCCCTTGATTACAGGTTTGCTATGAACATGCCTGTTTGTGGTTCTTGATTTGGAACCAATAATTCCTGTTCACAGTTAAGAAATTTTATTTCGCGTATTACTTCTGCTGTGGCTGTTAAAGAAATGTCATTACGGGTACTTATAATTGGTATTTCTATTTGTTGTTGCATATTCTCTGGTCTCAGTATAAGATAATCGTGATCTTGATTGAACGATAATGCCCAATTATACTTTTTAATGAAATCAATTCATCATCTTTAACCACATGAAATTTATGAGGAAGCAAGAGGTTTTTAAAACTCAAATCGAAAAATAATGTACCAAGAGATTTGATTTTTCCTTCTCCTATTCCGCTTAGTGTTGTTATATGTGTTAAATATTTACTAATCTAATCCCAGGGGAGCGTTTGGCTTTTCCGAACCATCTTCTATCATATTAGTAGCTCTTACGTAGTTTATTCTACCACGATTATTACAACGTTGCCATTTATTTCTATTAGGATTGGTTGAGTTATTTTTATTATAATTATTATTTTGAGAGTAGTTTCATCTACCTCTACAACCATTTCTATTAAAATTACTATTGTCATTTTGTCTTTGTCCGTAAAAAAGAACACAATTTTGGTGCTCCATTTGTGAAGTGTTACCCTTAACGAATTTAGAAATAACACAGCTCATGTCCTCGTAATCACCTGTTTCTATGATTAGTTTCATTTGAGGGTCAGAACAGTTCTTAGAAATCGATGTTACGCCCATTTGAGGCCATTTTAGTAGCCAATGTCTTGCAATTGCTTTTGCAGTCTTGTTACTCTGTTTGACGATCATAAGTTTTGCTGACAGAACCTCAATTGACTCTCCTGTTTTTATTAAATTTTCTAATTTAATCGAAAATTTTATTTTTTATTCCTCTCATAATATAAGAAATAACTACCGCTGTTATTCTAAAATGATTTTGTAACCATAAACATTAATGAAAAATTAAAGAAATTAAGCCAAAGATTGGTTAAGTGGGCAGCTGTAACTATTGGATATAAAAAACAGCTCACGTGGGTCCTATTGGTCCCGTTGTGTTACCCTGGTGATCATGTGGAGTTGTTTCACATGTCCGTAAAAAGGATCGGATCGAACCAACCTGACGCACGTATAAAAGATCTGATCTGTCTGATGTCGATTACAGACAGATCAGATAACGCATGCATACACGGACTACCAAGTTCTGCAGTCCTAAAAACATCAAGAGCAGGACAGTGACATAGAAGATGCTCCACTGTCACTTCCTCTTCCTCATCTAAGCAACTTCTACAAAAGTCGTTATAAGGATGTCCTAATCTCCTAGCGTGCGCACCAGCTACCCAGTACCCCGTGACAATTGCTACGAGTATCCGTAGCTGACGTCTAGGCAATCCCAGAATATAGTTCGATCGCAAGTGATCATACTGAGTTCATATCCTCCTCGTAGAGGTAGAGCATGTGGACTCATTTGTACATCTTTGTTGAGCTGTCCTCGACAAATATTGCAGTATCATAGATCTGCAAGATGACAGCGGCACACCCACCAGGTAGTCAATTTCCCCGTTTCGAAGATGGGAACCAGTTCTGGATAGTTCGTCCGCAATAATGTTTCTTGGGGTGTTTGAATGAGCTCTTACTCAGATCAGCTCTAGGTTTGAATGTCTCGCCATCTCATTTAGAGATGTTCGGCATTTATGTACCAGCCTGGATGTCGAGAAGACACCCGAGAGAGATTTAATTGCGGGCTGGTTTTCGGTAAAGATTTGAATATTCACTTCGAATATCGTATAATACATTAGCAAATTTACCGCACTCTTTAGGCCGAGATCTCCGCCTGAAGGGCGCTACAGTGATCCGGCAATTTAAAGGAAATATACTTTCCATATAAAGGAATGTACAGTCACTCATATTTAAAGTCGGGCAGACGCATGGCGAAAACTTCTAGTAATAATATTTATGTTTTGATAAAAGAAAATACATCCATTTTTTTTATTTTGTCACAAAAACTCTCTTATTTAAAAACAACAAAAAAAGTTTATTTCAAATTCTATTATAAAATGTACACAAAGACTTAAATAAAGTCACTTTTCAGTCTCACATTTAAAGTCGGGCATCACATAAAAAATAAACAATATTTAAATACAACGCGAGTTAGTATTTTGTAGCGCCTCCTTTTTGATTTTCAACAGCTTGTAACCGTCTCGGCATCGATTCCACTAATTTTTTGCACACATCGGGGCTTATTATATTCTAGAGATAATATCGTGCACTGTTGATTTGCTTTTTTTTATCAATTTCGATATTTCTCGTTCAGATTTTTTTCTTAATGTAGTTGAATTACTATTTTGCGTTCTTCCAAGGTGGACTGTTTAATACTACGCGGCATTTTGCAAAATTCTTTAAAAGGCTTCACTGAATGATTAAGCAACAATAAACAATAACTTTGAAAACAAATGCAAAAAAAAAAAAAACAAAATAACGGTATATTTAACGTTTTCATTGTGCAAAACATTGTTTGCCCGACTTTAAATGTGAGACAAAGAAGATACTTTTTCTCAGTTTTTTATTCATATACATTTTATAACGGAACTTTAAATATATTTTTTTGTTGTTTTTAAACTAGAGAGCTGTTGTAACAAAATAAAAAAAAATTTGATGTATTTTCTTTTATCAGAACATATTCACCCCTATCGTGAATAACAAGTGGAATTTTTGTTCCCATGAAATTGTTATTCCCCTCGAAGTGAAAAATGCTATCGTGAATCTACCGTGAAAAAATTTTCCCGCTATCAGTTCTCAGTGAATGTAAAAAAGGAAGAAAATGAAAATCAAAGTAAAGTTTTTTCAAAAATATACACCAGTCTCTTCCGTTTTGATCGTTGAGTTGCGTGGTTGGTTTTTGGCATCCTATGTAACTCAGGTTGTTTTTTTAATTTTCGCCATCTTGGATATTATTCTTTTATCGTGGGAATTGAAATTAAGGAAGGTTAATTCGTTGAATTGGCTGTATTTGTGGATAATTCGAAGTAAATTTTAATCGGTGCTGTACATTAGTCTGTTCTCGTATTGTGAGCTGTAAATTTTTTGGTGACGCCACCATGGCGTCACAAAAAATAATCACGACTCAGCGGGAATTTGATGGCTTTGTGGCCTCCTTACAGGGAGGGAATTTTGCTGTTGATGCTCCGGCTGGTGGTGGTGGTGGTGCTGTAAGGAAGAAAAGGAAGAAAAATGGTAAAAAACAAAGGAGACTTCTAGCGGAAAATCTTCTCAAACATCAGAAAAAGGATGATGCTGTTAACTATTGATGATGGTAAAATGCTTATTGATCACGGGGTTTCCCGTGATATTTTGTTTCCCGGGAAACGGGAATAAAAAATTCGATTTCCCGGGAATCCCGGGAAATTTAAATTTTAAAAAATAAGCAATGATTTTTTATAAAGAATGTAATTTTTTCTATTCAGTACTATAAAACAACATTATAAATCAAATTTATGATTAGTTAAGGTAGTTTTACACTATAATACTTTGTATTAATACCATTAAAAACGAAAAATTGAACAGAGTTGACTACAAATAAAAAAATGTGCCGAAATTTGCTTTAAGGGATGCAATTACATTTAAAAAATTTAAAGACTTCATATACAAAGTATTGAAGTTATTTACAGCATAATACATTTGAAAATATTTTTGGTATTAATACAAAGTATTATAGTGTAAAACCAATTAAAAATTTAAGCAATCTTAAATATTTCACAAAAAAAAAAAAAATAAATAAATGCTCCAAAGGTTTAATTGTTTAATTCACTTTTGAAAATCGAATTAAATTTATTTTCCCAGTAATTTCTTTAAAGCTTTCATATTTAATTCATAGACTTAAATTCTTTAACTTCACAAGAATTAATTGCTTGAAGAATACACTACCAATATTACAATTCAAGTTTAAAAAATATTTTGAATCATTCAAATTTTCTTCTATTCAAATCTATTACGAATTAGATTTAGAAAATATTTTTTGGTTCATTTTGTAAAATATTAGCTTTGTTCATGTACCTAAATTGGACCACGCGGGATCCCTAATTTACCGAAAAGTGTTACCGTACTCCAAAATTGATAGAGATTTTAAGAGAATAATGTTCTAATTCTTGCACGAAACAGCCTAGACTATATCTTTGGATAGACTTAGTAAATAGTCAAATAAACAAAAAATAAAAATATACAAATAAAAACTTTGAATGAAAATAAATAATAAATATTTAGTTTTTGGTACTAAGAAGAAAGTTTCAATTAAAAAAAATTAAGAACGTTGATATATGCTAAAAAATAAAATAACATTCACACATGAATTTCCAAATAGTTTGATGTTTACCTTCTAAATAAATTGTTTTTCGTGTTCCCGTATTTTTGTAGAGAAATATCAGCCTTTTCTCATTTTACCCAAAAAGTACTGGCACAAACTTATTGAAAACTAAAAAAATATATCGACCATTCCAGGAAAGAACGCCCGAAAAAGTATATTTTTTTTTACTTGATGACTTTCAATTTCGATAAAAATTTGTATACATAAACTCCATTAAGCCTTTTACCAATTTCAGTTTTCAGTTTTGTGAAATTGCAAAAACTCGAGATTTAATTTCGCTTTTTAATTTTCTCAAAAACCACTCAAATTTCAAAAGTATGTAACTTTGAATAGCAATATCTCTGGAAAGACTTTGTGAATTTTAATGATTTAAACGGCCTTAAAATTTAACATATGGCGGCTTTACGACGAACATTTTAAAAATAAAAAATATTTTTTAAAAATGCATTTTAATGCAATTGCATTTTTCAAATGCATTTTTCTTTAAATATGATATTAAAATTTTTTAATTTTTTAACATAAATGAAAAGTTTGGAATCTTTACATTAAAATAAAAGTGTCAAATTTTTGGGACGCGAAAATCTTATACGCATAATCCAATTTATATAAAAACATGTTTCAAATTTTTCATATAAAATTAAAATTTTTTCTTGTTTTTGAAATTTTCTTTAAAATTATTATAAAAGTTAACAAAATATAAAAAGTATGCAATTTTAAATCTTCATATCTCTTGAAGTTATTGATGGATTTCTGTAATTTTGTTAGTTGCGAATTTATTAAATTTTAATTTTTCGAAAGTGTATTTAAAAATGCTTTGTTTATTATAACTTAAAACAATAAATAGTCCGATACATAAAGTTTTACTATTTTTCAGGATTTTTTTAAAAATAACACAATTTTTTTTTTTTAACAAAATACTCATAATACCAGAAAAATATAATTTGTATATGAAAAAATTGAAACTAGTTGAAGAAAAGGCGAAATTATGCACAGTACATATGTGCGTCCCTAAAATTTGAGATTTTTATTTTAATGTAAAGATTCCAAACTTTTCATTTATGTTAAAAAATTAAATAATTTGAATAGCGTATTTAAAGAAAAATGCAATTGCATTAAAATGCATTTTTTAAAAATATTTTTTATTTATAAAATATTCATGTTTAAGCTAACATAATTACAATTCAAACGCCGTTTAAATCACAAATTTCTGCAAAGCCTTCCCAGAAATATTTGTATTTAAAGTTATATACTTTTGAGATTTTTTAGATTTTTTCAAAAGTGAAAAAGCGAAATAAAATCGCGAATTTTCTGAATTTAGCGAATCTGAAAACGGAAATATTTATAAACACCCATAGACCTTATACGAATAAAATTTTATAAAAATCGGAGGACACTTGGTATATTTTTGGGCTTCTTTCATGGAATGGACGATAATATTTTTTTGTTGTTTTTAAACTAGAGAGCTGTTGTAACAAAATTAAAAAAAAATTTGATGTATTTTCTTTTATCAAAACATAAATATTATTACTAGAAGTTTTCGTTATGCGTCTGCCCGAATTTAAATGTGAGTGACTGTAGGTACGTAGGTAGAGAAGGGTTGCACAGTACTCGGAAGAGTTCCTGTGCATCCACTCGGAGACCTAGAGGTCCATTGTGAGTCCCTTCATAGAATTGATAGAAAAAGTAGTAGTGGTGTTAAAACTGATTTAAGAAAGGAAAAGGAAAAGAAAGGAAAAGATTAGAAAGCTGAGACCAATAAAAGAACTGAAAAGACTTAGGATAGAAGGAAAAATATTACCACCCTATTTCGTTCGATCTAAGCCAACGACACCCTCTTAGCCAGCCTATTCCCATGACGAATCCTAAAAAGCTACCCAGATCGATCCTTGATATGCTATCCAATTCTTCGACGAATCGACTGCCTAGCCATTTATGCCTACTTAGTTGTAAACATGGACAGTGACATATAATATGCTCCACCGTCTCTGTCTCCTCTTTTATCTTCGCACATCCAAATACCGGAGGAACCTATCTCCCAATTCCCTGTCATTCCCCCTATGGGACAATGACCTGTTAGAATACCTATCATAGTTTTCAGATTTCCCCTTTTCAAGCCTAATAGTAGATTTGTATCTGCTGTATCAAGTTTAGGCCATAGGACCCTTGATAATCTGCAGTCCGTTCTACGATTCCATGCATAATTGGTTCTATTCCGAATCCAATCTCTAATCAACCTGAAGTAAAAGCTTATTGGTGGTCTCACACTACTTTCACTTACAGCACCATCCAAAGCTGAGCCGTTCCTAGCTAATTCATCAGCTACCTCATTGCCAGTTATCTCGCAATGACCCGGTACCCAGCAGAGTCTAATATGATAATTGCTCATCAATCTCCTAAGAGCCTTCTTACAGTCGCTAACTAACCTAGACTTGACAAAATGTCCTTTCATGGCCTTTAGCGCCGCCTGGCTATCTACACAGAGTTACCTCTGTAATCTCTTCGCTATCAATTCCGTGGCCCTAAAAATACCTAGAATTCCTGCCTGGAACACACTGCAACTATCAGAGAGCCTATACGATTCCCTGACGTTCTCCTCAAACAGATAAACAACTCCACCAGTGCCTATATCCATTTTGAATCCATCAGTGAATACCGATGCTCCACTGAATAGTTTCTCCCTTCCTGACCATTGGTCCCTATCTGGGATAATCAGTGTAGGATTTTCCCCGAAATCAACCTCCGTGCACATGTAATCCGTGGACTCAGAGGGAGTCAGGGCATGTCCTCGAGGTTGATTTCGTTTAGAAGTTTGGAATGTCATATTCTGATTGACCCTATAAGTCCTAGTTCACTAAGTCTAAGCAGGCTCCTTCAGGCCATTCCCATCACGGACTCCTCAATGGGGAGGAGATGCAGAATGACGTCAAGTGATGCCAATCGAAGCACATCTCTGTGCCTTAGACAAACGATTCCTACGACTTCTTATTCTCATTGCCTCCCACCAGACTAGACATCCATACGTCAGAATTGGTCTCACTACCGATGTGTAAATCCAATTTACTACTATCGGTTTGATGCCCCAATTCTTACCTATGGAGTTCCTGCATGTGTAGTAGGCGTTGAAACCTCTTTTAAGCCTTTCCTGTGTATTCCTCTTCCAAGATAGTTTACTATCAAGAAACACTCCAAGATATTTTGCTTCATTTGCCAATTTAAGTTCAATTCCCCCTAGTACCTAAAATGCTCAATCTTGTACCTTCTGGTGAAAAGAACTAGCTCCGTTTTCTCCGGGTTAACCCCTAAACCTTTACTAGTAGCCTATGAGGACAGTTCGTTAAGTTCAAACTGCATGACGTCGCTGATCGTGGAAAGACACTTCCTTGTGATCAGTATAACAACGTCATCAGCATAGGCAACGATTTTTCGCTCTCTTGCGTCAAATTGTCTTAGAATGACATTGACGGCTAAGAGCCATAGTAAAGGCGAGAGAACCCCTCCTTGCGGAGTCCCTCTAGTTACTAGCTTCCTTATGCATGCATCTCCTAAGTTCGAATTAATTATTCTGCTATTCAGCATCAAGATAATCCATTCGATTAGGAAGTTTTGAACGCATAGTGATTCTAATGATTCTCTAATAGCCACAATCTTAATATTTATTAAAAGCTCCTTCTATATCAAGGAACGCTGCCAAGGTATACTCCCTATACTGTAGGCCACGTTCAATATAACTCATAAAGTAAAGTACAGTAAAGTAAAGGAATGTAACTGATGTATATTCAGACTTTCCGGAGCCAATTTAATTGCCTCTTTTGTCACATTACTGAAGGCTCCTTCTATATTAGGAAATGCCACTAATGCATGTTCTTTGTGCTCAAGAGCATTTTCTATATACCCTACAAGCGAGTGTAATGCCGTCTTAACTGATTTAAGTTTCATATAGGCGTGTTGGGACGCTGACAATATGTTGGGTTTCATGTGGAAAGTCTTACCTCCTTTCGGAATAAAGACAACCTTGCATCTAGTCCATGACTGAGGGATATATGAGCATGATAGACAAGCTGAATAAATCCGAAGTAGCCATGGAACTATAATATCCGCATACTGCAAGTCTATAGGTCCGGATCTGGGCCCGGAGATTTAAAGGGGGCAAAACTGTTCAGGGCCCATCATCTGAACCTACCGCAGAGAACTCCGTTATAGGGAGACTGCCAGGAAAATGCGCATCCATTAAACTCAATAATATAATAATAACATAATCACCCTTATCGTGAATAACAAGTGGAATTTTTGTTCCCATGAAATTTTTATTCCCCTCGAAGGGAAAAATGCTATCGTGAATCTCCCGTGAACATTTTTTCCCGCTATCAGTTCTCAGTGAATGTAAAAAGGAAGAAAATTAAAATAAAAATCAAAGTAGTTTTTTTTTTTTTTTCAAAAATATACACGTACATACTAATATTTGAAAGAAAAGTAAAAAAAAACAAAGCAAATTATTTAGTTTTATTGCAACATTAGTTTATTGTACTATTTAACTTTTATGTAGCAAAATAATTCGGCTAATTTTTGGAAATCCAACAAAAAATAAAAAAATGATTATAACAAATTAAAATGTACAATATGTTTAGAATTGGAACAATAATTCTATTTTATGTTGAGCAATACATCATTTTGTGTCTCATTAACTGATCGTGCCCTTAAAATAACTTTAATATCCGAATTATGAGAAGATCTACTTATATTTTCTGATCTATTCCCCAGCAAAAATAAAGTGAACAAATTAAAGGGAAAAGTGAAAAAACTCGGGGGACAAAAATTATTCACGATTAGGGGAATTTTATTTTTCGCATGATATTATTCAAGGGGAATTTTTTCACAATTGCAAATTTGGGGAAAGGGAAAACTTTTCGAGGGAAAAAGTATTCATGATAGGGGTGAATAATATAATAATATAAATTTAATGAATAATAATAATATCAAATGTTATTATTATTATTATCCATTAAACTCAAAATCATAGAAAACATTATAGTTGTAGTATATGACTTAAATTTTGACCCTTAGACGAAACCAGTCGTAAAATATGAATGCATTTTTACTTTACTGTGCCAATACTTTTTTCTTTGCAAAAAAATTGTTTTTTGCACTTCTGCCGAAGTGTAATGGTCATTAATAAACTTACATATGGATGTATTAAATACCTCTCACATTTCTTACTTAAAAAGTTTGAATGCTGTGATCAATTTTATAATAATTTATATACTGTGCCAATACTTTTTTCGGACTCCGTATATGATTTTGCACTTTTTGAGAAAAATGCGTTAAAATGGGAAAAGCTTAATTTTTTTTTCATAAACACAAACACGATCCAATTTGTTTACCCAGAAAGAAAACATCAAACTGTATTTTAAGAATTCATATGTTAATGTAATCATGATATATCATGAATGTAATTTTATTTTTCAGCATATTTGAATGCAAAGAATACTAAAAAGGGAAAATAGTACTCTTTCCTACAACAACAACATTTCTCTCTCTTTACATACAAGTTCTGTGTGAATTCAACACACTTGTGAGAGAGAGAAACAACACAAAATAAACAAATATTTTCCTTAAAATTTAAGGAAAATTACACACGCGACACATTTTTCAACAAACACACGATATTTTTATTATTTTTTCACACGCGTTTATAGTATTTCAAATCCCGTTAAACGAATATTTTCCACAAACTGAAAAAATATTTTTTTATTTATTTTTGACATTCCTTTTTTGTATGTTGAAATTTAAATTGAACGAACTGTTTAAGTTAGAAATTCATTTGATGTTTGTAATTTTTCGCCGTGTAAGTACTCTGTTAGGTTCTAAAAATCTACTCCCTTTCTCTAACACCTTTGTGTGTTTTGTGGGAAATTTTATAGATTCTAACGAGTAAACCGCTAACGGTTCTATTTTTTTTATGAAATTGTAAGTTCTTTTTTTTGTTTAATCGTCATCTTGAACGCCATCGCCAAAGACTACTTTGCAGCACCGAAAGAGTTTTTTCTCTATATTAAATTAAAACAAGGTAATATTTTTTTGAATCAATAAATAACTCAAATTTAATTTGAAAACTAATTTATTTCTTTGTTTTATTTCTCTTTACACATAAACATTTGGTCCTGTTCGAGCCGAATTTATAACAAAAACTAAGCACTTTGGAATTAATTTTTGTGTGTTTCTTTTTTATCAAGATCAACATCTTCGTCAGCCATCTTACATTAAAGAAATTGGAGTATTTATTTTCATTTTTTAATACAATAAATACATAAGGTGCGTAAATTAATTTCATATTATTTTTTTGAAATAAAAAAGTGCAAAACTAATTGAAGTGTAAAAGAGATTAAAAAGAAATAAAGAAAATTTGTTTATTTATTTTAATATTACCTTTCGTGCGGTTATTGTGAATGATCGATTAACATCCCATAATAATTTGACGTTTGCTTTGTATATTTTCGTTGCTACTTTTTTTAGTCAACTGTGCGTATTGTTTTTGTGGACGGACGGAATCGTGAGTGAATTAAATGAGAATTAGTTTACTTTTTTTTATGATAGAAAATTAAATCGGTACAACTTAAATAGAAATAAATATTTTTGTACCATATTTTTTGATCGTTATTGGCAAATTAGGAGTGAAATATAAAGTGTTGGTTATTCTATTATTTCTGTGTATTCATATATTCAACACTTTCGACATCTTGTGTGCTTCTTCTTCCATTGGTTTTAACTTTAGTATTGGCACCCTACGGTCGGTCAGTTTGGCTACAACTAAGTTTACCCTATTAATTTAAACAATTTTTGCGAATTCTTTTATTTCTTTTCGGATAATTGTTTGTTTTCTGGTAAATTACATTGGTTTTTTGAATTTATTCAATTTCATTTGTGGTAAATAGTGAATAGAGAAGCTATAATGTCGATCACTCCTTTAAATAGATTTATTAGAGCATCGGATGCTCTTATAACTTTTGCGGCCGATTTCAACGATTTTAATGAGGAATTCCATACAATATTTAATTTGGAGAATCAAAGTGAGGAATTAAGAAAGCTATGGGAAAGAGTACAGACTACTTATGAGAAATGTTTAGACTTTTTAGAAACCTCCGATACAGTAGAACCTAGCGATGTAGATGTTGCCGCGTCTAAATATAAAGTCACCTACGTAACTTATCTGAAATGTATAGGAGCTATTAAGGAGAAAGCGCATGGTTTCGATTCGACTCCGAAATCTTCTGATTCTCCAGTGGTGAATGTAATTCCTGAGAATTCTAGTCTTAATGTGACTTTGCCACCTTGCGATGTTGACATTTTTAAAGGTGACTATATTTCTTGGCCTGCTTTCAGGGACCTTTTTACCGCGTTATATATTAACAATTCGCGTTTAAGTAATGTTGAGCGGTTGTCTCATTTGATACGTAAAACTGAGGGCGAGGCTAGGGAAATCGTATCTAAAAGTCCATTAAGTAATGAGGGTTTCGATATGGCATGGAAAAGTCTCAAGTGTACTTTTGAGAATCCGCGTATGTTGGTAAATAACCAATTGAAACTTTTATTTGGTCTTTCGCCTCTTGAGAAAGAATCTAGTGCCGGTCTTAAAACTTTACAACGCGGCATCAATAGTTGTCTCGATTCCATGTCTATTTATAAAGTTTGTACCGATAATTGGGACCCTATAATTATTTTTATTTGTATCCAACGCTTACCGACGTCTACTGTTAGTTTATGGGAACAGAGTGTAAAGGAGAAATCGGTGTTGTCTTCTTGGAAAGATTTTGACGCCTTTCTTACTTTGGAATGCGTTCTTACTTTGGAATGCGTTCGTGATCTTAAAGAATCGCAACATACCAAAAAACCATCGGAACAAAAGGTTAAGGCTCATGTTGTAAATACAACGCCTACATGCGTTTTATGTCACGTTCAAGGTCATTTTTGCGAACATGTAAACGTTTTAAGAATCTCGCGATTTCGGAAAGATTTTCAACGGTGAAGAAATTTCATTGTTGTATAAATTGCTTATCACGTGAACATGCTGTTAAGAAATGTAAGAGTGCTTTTAACTGTTCTTTGTGCAATAAAAGGCATCATACTTTGCTACATCGTGATGTAACTGCTTCTGAAAACTCGGTTCGTGATAATTCGGCCGCGACATCAGTTTCTAGTTCAAATAACTCTGTTCGGCCTAATCATTCCGATGATCTACCGTCAACTTCAAGTGGCATCACTTCAAATTCGAATCGGCAAGTTTTTCATGTCTCTCAGAACCGTAAAGTGCTTCTGGGAACTGCTATGGTGCTCATTAGTAATCAGGGTATGACGTACCCTGCGCGTGCTCTTATCGACCCGGCTTCAGAGTCTTCGTTTGTTTCTGAACGCTTACAGAATCGTTTAAAACTTTTTGCGCATTCGACGAATGTCAGAGTTTCTGGTATTAACCAAACGGTCTCTGCAACTTCAAAGAAACTATGTTCTCTGAAAATTGGGTCTCCCTTAGATTATTCTCTAGTCTTAGAAACAATAGCCTTTGTATTACCCAATATTTCGGGTAATTTGCTCTCGTTTGTAATGGATCAAAGAGTTAGTCACAATTTTTCGGATTTGCAGTTGGCAGACCCCCATTTTTCGGATTGTGGCCCTGTCGATGTTCTTTTAGGTGCTGATTTATATCCACGCATAATTTTGGGCGGAATTCGTCGCGATGTTTTAGGAACATTGCTAGCTCAGAACACTGTATTCGGCTGGATAATTACTGGCCCTATTAGGGAGCCAACTGTGCAGGTATATTCGACTAGGATAGAAGATTCTGCTGAGGAACATTTAAGTCGAAATCTTTTAAGATTTTGGGAATTGGAGGAAACTCCTAAAAGTAGAATTTTGACTCCTTCTGAAAAGTTTTGTGAGGTCAATTATAAGGAGACTACTCGTCGTGATTCCGAGGGCCGTTATGTAGTAACACTACCATTTAAACCTGAGTTTCCGCAATCTCTCAGTTTAGGACTTTCGAAACGAAATGTTATGGGGCAATTTTTACGGATAGAGTCTTATCTTTCACGTCAGACGGATATTAAGAACTTATATGATAAGGTTATTAGTGAGTATTTGACGTTGGGGCATATGAAGCCTGTACTGGATGGCTTCGATTCTTCAATGTCATGTTATCTCCCGCACCATCCCGTAATGAAGCCTGATAGTAAGACAACGAAGCTGAGGGTTGTTTTCAACGCGTCTAATAAAACATCTTCTGGGAATAGTTTGAATGATTGTTTATATGTAGGGCCTACATTACAATCAGATTTGGTGCTATTAATTTTACGTTGGCGTTTTTTTCGATACGTATTTAATTGCGACATTACCCAAATGTATAGGCAAATTCGTCTTGATCCTGCTCATACTCCCTTTCAACGGATTTTGTTTAGATCGTCTCCGACGGAGGCTATAAAGGAGTATGAACTACAGACTGTAACCTTTGGAGTTAATTGCGCTCCTTATTTGGCAATTAGGACATTGTTGCAGTTGGCCGATGATTCGGAGGGGGAGTATCCGCTTGCCGCTCATATTTTGCGCAAATGTATGTACGTCGATGACGTATTAACCGGGGCTCACGATGTTTCATCCGCCTTGCTAGCTCGGGACGAACTTAAAGCTGTCTTATCGTCAGCTAAATTTGAATTGCGAAAATGGACTTCAAACGATATTCGCATTCTTGATGGGTTGCCCCCAGAATATTTAGTAGATTCGAAGCTGCTGACATTTGTTGAATCTAGTAACTCCAAAACGTTAGGTATTCAATGGAACGCGCATCTTGACTCATTTTATTTTAGGGTAGAGTCGATTGAAAGTAAACCTAATCATACAAAAAGGGAAGTTTTGTCAGCGATTGCTCGATTATTTGATCCGGTAGGTTGGTTAAGTCCAGTCATTATAACCGCGAAGATTATTATGCAACAAATTTGGCGTGATAATATCGACTGGGATGATTTTCTACCGATTTCGACGGAGGATGAATGGAAAAAATTCGCTTCTTCATATATAGATGTGAATAATATACAAATTCCAAGATGGATTCATTACTCTCCGGGCGCCGTGGCAGAACTTCATGTTTTTTCAGATGCCTCCGAAAAAGCATACTGTGGGGTTATTTATATTCGCATCGAATCTTTTGGTGTGATTTCTACTCATTTGCTATCGTGCAAGACTAAAGTCGCTCCCATCAAATCAATTTCTTTACCCCGTTTAGAGCTTTGTGGTGCTGTTTTAGCCTCCGAGCTGTTGAAGACTGTAATTAGGGAAATTGATATACATTTTGGAGAAATCTATTGTTGGACGGATTCCACAATTGTACTTTGTTGGCTGAGAAAAACCCCGAGCACGTGGACCACCTTTGTTGCCAATCGAGTTTGTCGGATTCAGGAGAACGTCGGGAAAAACAGGTGGTATCATGTAAGATCCGAGGATAATCCTGCTGATTTGGGTAGTCGTGGAGTTTCTCCTTCAGATTTAGCCCATGATGATCTTTGGTGGCATGGACCTTCATGGCTCCAACGGGACAAGTCTTCATGGACCATTAGCGATCTTTCCCCACTTGATACCGAGGTTGAAGCGAGAACTGTAAGAGCTCACGCATCCTTTTTCATTAATTATGAGGATGTTTTGGATAGATTTTCGTCCTTGGATCGCGCCCTCCGAGTGTTAGCCTATATTTTTCGTTTCTTTTATATGACTCATTCTGCACAAAGAGGTCGACATACATTTGTGACTAGAGAGATTTCGAGCGATGAGGTAAAAAATATCAAATTGCGTTTAGCTATTTTGGCACAAAAGGCTCTTTTACTTGGGACCTCGATTTCCTCGAAGAGCTCTTTAAAGTCGCTCAATCCATTTTTAGATAGGGAGAAGGTTATGAGAATGAACGGTAGATTAGTAAAGTGCCCTTCGTTGTCTTATACGGAGAAACACCCAATTATTTTGCCATATTCTTGTCGATATACTCTTCTGTTAGCCGAGTTTACGCATATGATTTCTCTTCATGGAGGAAATCAATTGATGTTGAGAATTTTGCGGATTGAGTATTGGATTCCAAGACTTAAGAATTTGGTTCGTAAAGTAATTAATAAGTGCAAACGTTGCATTTTGGATCGTAAACATTCGTGTAATCAAATAATGGCAGCTTTACCTCCAGAACGTACTGTTTTAGACCGACCATTTAATACGACTGGAGTCGATTTTGCAGGCCCTTTTGACATAAGAAGTTTCACGAGTAGGTCTTGTCAGATCTTAAAAGCATATGTTTGTATTTTCGTTTGTTTTTCCACCAAGGCGGTTCATTTAGAAGCAACATCAGATTTGTCAACTGATGCCTTTTTATCTGCATTTCATCGATTTATATCTAGACGTGGCTGTCCACATACAGTTTTTTCGGATAACGGTACTAACTTTGTTGGAGCCTCACGGGAAATTGAGAGAGATTTCCGAACCTATATAAAAGAGTGCCAGGCTAGAATGTGTTCTATTTTTACACTGCAAGGTGTTTCATGGCGCTTTATCCCAGCTGGCGCCCCTCATATGGGCGGCTTGTGGGAAGCCGCAGTGAAAAGCTTTAAACTTCATTTTCGAAAAGAAGTCCAATCTGTGAGATATACCTTTGAGGAACTTTCAACTATACTTGCGCGTATTGAGGCCTGTTTGAATTCGCGGCCACTCTGTCCTATATCTGACAACACAAATGAGCCTTTGGCTCTTACTCCTGGTCATTTTTTGATAGGGTCCCCCATACTGGCTCCGCCAGAACCCTCGATTTATGAATCCTCAGTAAGCCTAATAAATCGATATCGTAAGGTTAAGGCATTTATTCACCACTTTTGTCGACGTTGGAAGGAAGAGTACTTATCTTATTTGCATAAACGATATCGATGGAAATTTCCGCAACGTGACATTTCGGTAAACGATTTAGTAGTTATTCGTCATGAACAAATGTCTCCTACGAATTGGAAGCTAGGACGGGTCGTAAAAATTTACCCGGGAAGTGACGGACACGTTCGCGTCGCGGACATACGCACAGAACATGGGATTGTTAAACGACCAATCACGAAGCTAGTCATTTTGACTAGCTAAAATTTTACTCAAAATATTGTTATTAACCTTCATTGTTTCGTAGCAACATGGAAGCCTTGCCAACTCTCTTTGATGACGGTCTTCTTGAGGACTACGAAGAATCAATGGAGGTCGCGGATTCAGCTCCAGTAGCAAATATTAAGGCAGTGTTAGTGGAGACCAGTGCCCCTTTGTCTGCTGCCAAGCCGATTGAGATGCCACTTGCTACTCCAGCTACGAATCCCAATCACAACATAGCTTCGTCGATCGTGCCAATGGACAACGCGGATTCGAAAGCCCCCACTCGAAACACTCAGGCACCAATGGAAACCACTGCGAATGAATGTACGGTCTGTAAAAAGAAACATGCTCTAAGGGGTTGTTATAGATTTAGGAGAATGCGTCATGAAGAACGGCTTAGACATGTCTTGGTATTTGCCTACTGCTCCCGATGCCTATACAGATCCCACGTGGCAAAGGACTGTACGAGTAAGGCCAAATGTGGTCATTGTCAAGGAGATCATAATTCTCTTTTGCACCATTTTCCCCAAACCGAAAATCGTCGAGTGTCAAAAACACGTGCTTCTAAGTCCGCTCATACTTCTCGTTCAAGTCCGAATATGTCCGTGAACCAACTCCCGTTACGCCATATGATAACATTTTCCCCAACCCTACAGGTAAAATTGGTATATGGAAAAAATGTTATCCAGGTTCGAGCCGTGCTTGATCTGTGCTGTAGCCACAGCTACATAAGTGATCAGCTAGCGGATCAGATTAAAATATCATGTACTAAGGCTAATGGTGAGTCATACTGCCGTGTAACTATTCGTTCGATTCACGATCATAAACAAGAAATATCATTTTCGGCTAAAATTTCTAAGATCACTGGCGTCAAAACCCCCTTAGAGGATGTTTCCCCGATAATTTGTGACCAGTACAAAGGTTTTCAGCTCGCCGATCCTACTTTTTACAAGTCAGGCCAAGTTGCCTTGGTTTTAGGTCCTGAACTTTGCAGTCAGATAATGCAGGGTAGAACGTATTCGAATCCGGGTTTTCCAACGGCACTATACACTATATTTGGATGGGTTATTTCTGGCCTATCACCATTTTAAATGAATAAATAAATAAATAATTATGGAAAAAATAAAATACGACGCAATATACATATATATAAATTAACGCCCGCAAGGGTCAGTTCATGGGACTGTCTAAAAACCATGTGCCCGCAAGGGTCAGTTTATGGGACTGTCTAAAAACCATACGCCCGCAAGGGTCAGTTCATGGGACTGTCTAAAAACCATGTGCCCGCAAGGGTCAGTTTATGGGACTGTCTAAAAACCATATGCCCTCAGGGGTCAGTTCATGGGACTGTCTAAAAACCATGTGCCCGCAAGGGTCAGTTTATGGGACTGTCTAAAAACCATACTATTTGTTTTATGAAAATATATATATATATATATATATATATAAAAAAAAAAAAGACGATTTGAATTACCTATTTATCTTTAAGTTGTTGCATACTACTTCGTTGTTGCAAGGTGGGCGGCAATGTTTAAGTTAGAAATTCATTTGATGTTTGTAATTTTTCGCCGTGTAAGTACTCTGTTAGGTTCTAAAAATCTACTCCCTTTCTCTAACACCTTTGTGTGTTTTGTGGGAAATTTTATAGATTCTAACGAGTAAACCGCTAACGGTTCTATTTTTTTTATGAAATTGTAAGTTCTTTTTTTTGTTTAATCGTCATCTTGAACGCCATCGCCAAAGACTACTTTGCAGCACCGAAAGAGTTTTTTCTCTATATTAAATTAAAACAAGGTAATATTTTTTTGAATCAATAAATAACTCAAATTTAATTTGAAAACTAATTTATTTCTTTGTTTTATTTCTCTTTACACATAAACACGAACAATGTTGCTACTTTTGGTATTAAAAAAAAAAACAGATTTTAAAATAATTTTAAATTATTTTCATATTCATCAACAAAAAGCAAAGAAATGTAATTATATTACTATTTGTGGATGTAACCCGCATCAAAAGATAAAAATCTGCGAATATAATTGTGATGAATTATATTTAATAATTTGTTAATACTCTTTTGTGCAACTATGTATGATTATGATGTGTGGTGAAAGTGGTTTCAGCACTAAGAGTGTGTGCCATAGTATAATAATAAAGTATACTCGTAAGACCAGCTGTTTTACAATTTTTTCATTGGCAAACCTCGCGGTACTGTCAAATTGTTTTTGTATTCACATGTAAAATATTTTTTGAGTTTTTTTCTCTTGCTCTCTTTCGTTCTCTCATTTTTCCGTTCAAAGCATTCTGACATTGTGGGCAGTAGTTTTACACTAACAAAATACAAGCAATTTTTGTTTTTGTAGATGTGCGAGTACTTTATTATTTTACTATGAGTGTGTGCCAAACGGTAGCAAAGTATGTAGAAAAGTAAAATTTTGAAGTATATGAGGTGAATAAAATTTCACTAGCTCATGGGGCCACATAAATTTTTGACAAATGTATAGAAAATATTGACAATCATAAATTTTAAAATAAATAAGAACAATAATATAATATTTCTCATTTTTTGTGTGTTTTAATGTTTTTAAATTAAATTCTTATTTTATAATAAAAATAAATTGTATTAAAAAATATATATTAAAAAATTTTATGAAATTGTGTGTATTTTTGTTTTAAAAACTATCAAAATTTACAATTGAAAAAAGCTTTCATTTGACACAGCAAATTTGTAAAATTTATTCACCATAGGAAAATTTTTAATTTCCTTAGAACATTGCTACCGTTTGGCACACGCTCTAATACATATAGATAAAATTTGACTAACACAATCTTAAAGTTAGTTTTTTTGACAACAGAGTTAGGTTTTTTTGACAAGCCTTCTATTCTTAGTATTCTTTGTTTGAATGTTTTTAACAAAGAATACTGCTTTTATTTTTTTAATGAAACTTTCCTCTTAGTAACAAAAACAAATAATTTTAATCAAATTTGTTATTGTATATTTTTTATTTATTCGACATTTTACACAATTTACCCGAAGAAATATTCTGAACTGTTTCGTGCAAGAAGAAAACTATTCTCTGAAAAAAGCTATAATTTGCGCATTCCGGTAAAGTTAGTATCCCGCGTGCTCTCAATTTAGAATACGGAAATAAAGCTATTATTTTGAATTTTGTAAGAAATCTAGTGGATATTTTCATTTTGAGACCTACATGTGGGTATTAGCTGCGTTAGGGAAATCAGAGATTTTTCGTTTTCAAGTGTATCAAAAAAGTGTATTTGTTTAAATTAATATAAAATAGAAATAAAAAAATACTAAACTATTTTTCATTTCGTATTATGAAAATTATTAGAGCAAATCGTAAAAAAATGTAAAACACTTCGAAAGAGCGTACAACATATCGAAATACCTGAAATGAGTAACCTCCCAGCAAACACAAAGGTTTGATATCAAATTGAGAATGATTTGAAATCAAGCCCTTTCTTAAATGCAAGTGTTTGAGAATGATTTGAAAATAACTTGAAAATAATAGCTTTCTCAACTTAAAGGGGAATTAAATGTCAAATTGAGAAATGCTATTATTATCAAATCATTGTTATGTATTATTTTCATACTTTTTTCAAATGTAGATTGTGACAACATGTGGAACATATGTTAATTAATTTGCATTTTTTTATTTTTGGTGAAGTTTTCTTTTGTATTGACTTATAGTTTTGTTTTATTAATACATATATTCAACAATTATTTTATTTAATTTTTATAAATAATTTTATTTATTAATTTTTGAAATTATATAAATTGAAAAAATAAATTTTTTAAATATTTTTTAACTTGTCTTTAGATTTATGAAATATTTGATAATAACATTTAATATAAAATTGAGAAAATATTATTTTTCAAATATTTTTAAAGTTATTCTTTAGGTTTGAGAAAAATTTACAGCCTGTTTTTATAAAACGAATACTGAATTCGTTACGTCAAAATGACGAACGAATTTTCATTTCCGTTTTTATAAAACGAACGTCCATGTTTCTAGACGAATACGTAATGATTCATTTGAAAATTTGGTTTTTATAACAAGAATTGAAACGAATAAAAAGCCAAAATCAAACGAATAAAAAATTTCATTCGTTAAGGAAATTTTAATAATAAAAAGGTACAAAATTATCATATTTGTGGTCAGTTTACATAAAATTTCAGAATTTAAACAGCATTTTCATTTGCTAATATTGAAATTTCGCTATAATAATTTTAAAAGCAGTCCAAGATTGAAAACAACTTACTGTAGTTTTACCGCAAACATAGAGTATATATGATAGATGTAAGATCGGGAAAAATTATGGGAATAAAAACAAGTCAAAAGAAAAAATAGATCAAGTTTCGTGGGACTTGTGCCAAATTTTGGACTATTAAAATGAAATATGCTTAATTTCAATGTGATTTTTTAGATGTGGAAACTGTTACTGAACTTTTGGTTTGCAAAAAACTAATTTGTATCATTTCAATAACAATATTAACGATTTATGCACGTTAGAGATTTGCGGAAATGTGTTTTTTATGGTTCAATTAATGGTCGATATTAGTAAAATTTGTGACAGATTTCATTTAAACAGCGTAATGTTTGAGGTTAGTGCCCAATACCGGAAATATATTTATATAGG